>JAASGT010000122.1:0-46850 GCA_023334315.1 Globisporangium alternatum | reverse complement strand
GGAGCCATGATGTCGTGCTGGGTCTGGTACTGGAACACGCGCAGCAGGATGCGTGCGAAGAGCTCCGGAGCTAGCTGGTACACCTTGGCCGGGATCCCATCGTAGCCGGGCGCCTTGTACGGGCTCATGCTCTTGATCGCTTGAAGAAGCTCGAATACCTGTACGTGAACATCTCGATAGATGGCTCAGAGACTTCACATCAGTACGATGCGACTAACGCCAAACTCTGTTAGGCACATTGAAGGCAGACAGGGCATGCAGGACATTCGTGAGCTTCCAGGTGATCTCTTCGAAGACCTACCCGCCTTGACGCTTCTGCAATTGGGCGTCCGTCGATACTTACAGCGACTGCCACCTCTCGACGGTGTGCCGAACCTACGCAGCCTCGTGTTTGCGCGGCTGTTCTCCATCACTGAGCTGTCATCGTTCGACAGACTCTTAAAGCTCGAGCGGCTGGAGCTCACGTACATCGTAGTGCTCCGTTACCTGCCAGACATGACGCCGCTGAAGCAGCTGATCCACTTTGCTATGTTCCGACAGAGCCACATTTGCTGCAACGGATTCATCACTTCGTGCAATGTCACGGACTCATTCAGCGCCGAAGACCAGCTTCAGAACCTTTCCGCAGCGACTTGCCTCATAGACACTCCTCTTCGAGCGACAACCTCAACCCGAACGCTCTTTGCTGAGCACACCGATAGTATTTTCCAGAAGCCAACGTCGAGTCTTGCGTTTGTCTCCGACATTCCAACAAAAGCAACAATCGAGATGTGCGACGGCGTGCTCTTCCGCGAGTGTCAGGTGACGCTAGTGGACGGCATGATCACGATCGGGATCTGCTACCGCAGCAGAATGCAAGTGCTGGCATGCACGCCCGACCCCAGCAAGATCACGCTGCGTAGACTGCAGATCGTGAGAAGAATCGGTCCGGTTTGCGATCCTGCAGTGGAGAAGTGACTCGACTGTGGCTCTTGATCAAGTAGTACCATCATGATTTCATGAACCAAGGCGTAGAAAATCGAAAACCAATCCAGCTTAACGCATACTACGTAGTTATTGATGGAACGCAGGCTTGCCCGAGAATACGAACGACTAAGCACCATGAAATGTAGCATGGTTGGCACATTAGAGAAGAAAGAACCCAAGCAACTGGACCGGCGCAGCGCTAAGAATGGACACAAGTCAGATCCAAGTTGAGCACCACTAAGTAGTGACCGTGAATAGATCATCGACTCCGAAGCTGAACATCCTCCCCAAGACGCAGCAGCATTCAGGCTCAAGATCATCGCCGAGAAAGTGACGAAGTATGCTGATCAATGTCAGCAAGTGTCGCCCTCCACCTCGAGGCGGAATTCGAGGTCACGCGGTCGTCCCTGCCTCACAACCAGCGACGTTGTCGCCCAGCTCGCATGGACCACCCCGTGCTGCATTCGAGCCAACGACAGACAGCGAGGAGAGCACGCATCTTTCCTTCTCGAAAGCATTTGGCGTGCTTGGTGTGCCGCTGCTTTTCATCGTCATTGTCTGCATTGCATGGACGAGCTGGCTGATTCTGCTGACGATCGAGCCCAACTGGACGGCAAACCAGCTGATGGACACAGCCGAGTTCGATGACGGCAATTTCTGGCTCATCATCGAGTCGGCGCCGTGGATGACAGGCCTAAGTTTCGCAGGGCAGTCTGTCGTGGTGCTGTTCTACATCTATGTGCTGCTCAAGATGCTCTTCTGGAGAGACAGTGAGTCGATCACGACTCGCCGCATCTTGGTTCGCGTGGAGACCGGGAGAGGATCGCGAATGCTGATGCGGGCTTGCCCTGCTGTCGTCATACAAAAATGCAGCAACATGCTCGCATTCTGGAATGAGTTGACGGGCTTTCGCGGAAAGAATCGCAAGTTTTGGGTACGTGTGTGTATCCATAGCTTCTGCTGTTCGCATGGAGTTGTTTCATATTGCCTCATCGACGATGTTCGTGCTGCGTCCAGAATATCTGGCTCAAGTGCATTGACTTGACACTCCAGACCGTGACGCTCGCCAAGATGCTCCAATCCGGATTCCCGCCGACGTTGAACTACGGCTACGCCGTTCTCGTGGCAACCAACTCGGCTTCGTGCATCGCGACAATTTGGCTTGGGCATCGCAATTCAGCTTTCTTCGAAGTGCTTGTGGACTCTGTGTACGTACACCGTCTCTCGGCTTTTCGCACTTGCTCTGGTCTTGTTGTCTCATGGAATGACAATGCTGAGTATTCATGTAGCTTTGATCTTCTCGTCGCGGTCGTGTTCCCCATCATGGTGCTCGCGTACTGCTACTCCAACTTTGACCTTGACCGCGAGGCGCTCATCCTCAACCTGTCGATCTTCCCGGTGGGCAACTTTGAGCGCCAAGCTTGGCTAATGGCGAATCCCTCGGAGATCTCGCTCTTCCGCACCAGCTTTGACTCGCTTCGAATCCTCACACCCACAGACTTTTGCCTTCGCGTTGGGATTAATCTCTCGTTCTGCAATCGACTCAAGCGCGTGGTTGAGGTCCAAGTCGCAAGAAGTAAGCGAGCCGTGGTGCACTCTCGACCGCAAGCGTTCTCGCAGACGCGTCAAGCGCTGGTTCCGAGATATGTTGCCATACTTTTTGGGATTTTCAGTGCTCTGGTCATCGTTCTCACGCATGCGTCCATGACCGCGTCGGTTTCAGCGTGTGCTGCGTTTCCAGAGTGCGTCGTATACGCTCACAAGATGTTCATTGGCGACGTGTGCCCGTGCATCACTCTTATCGACGTGGACAAAGCGCCAAAGTCGTACGAAGAGTGGGCAAACCCTGTGGACAAGACCAACGTCGTCAAGCTTCTCGCGCGAGCAGGCGACCTTCAGGTGCTCCAGCTCATCAATCGACGGCTGCTGAAATTACCGATCGAGCTGCAGCGCTGCACATATCTGAAGCACATGTACGATTTAGCTCTTTTGCCTGTTTGAAGCTATGCACTCGACCTCATTTCACGCTCTCATAACCTCTCTCTTCGCTTAGTACGCTGATCTACGCGGAGACGCAGTTGCTCCCATCCTGGACTCAGCAGTTCAAAAAACTCGAATACCTGTAAGACTGCTCTGATCGTATCATAGCTGACTGTCGTAGCTGGGTTCATATTCTATCGCATTGCTTCTCTTTGCAGGCACATCGAGGGGAAGACCGGGTCGCCAAACCTTCTCAGTCTCCCGAACGACCTCTTCTCGGAGATGAGCTCCCTGGCGTGCGTCCACCTCGGTGTCCATTCTCAGCTTTCCAGGCTTCCTTCGTTTGACGGACTAGTCAACCTGAAACGGATGACGATCGCGTACCTGTTCTCAATCACTGAGCTCCCGTCGTTTAAGCCGTTGAGGCGGCTAGAACGGCTGGATCTCGTGTTTCTTCCGTTGCTGCGAAGCATTCCAGACCTGACGCCAGTGGTGGAGCACCTTCGCTTCGTCAATGTCTTTCGCCCCAACCAAGTGTGCTGCAACGGATTCATCGGCACGTGTGATCTGTCCCACCCTTTTTGCGCCACGATCTCCGAGGTGCGAACCACGCAGGTCACATGCATCCCAGAGACGGATACTGCTCTCCGTGCGACGCCAGGCACTCAGCAGGTCTTTCACAAGCATGCGAACTCGATCTGTCAACTGGCATTCGCGACGTACAATGAAGCGCTGACTCGAGAGACGATTGACATGTGCGAGGGTGTGCCATTCCGGAGCTGCCAGTTGGCAAGTACACTGGCGAACGGCACAGCGGTGGTCGAGTCCGGGATCTGCTTCAACACGCGCATGCAGGTACTGGCGTGTTCACTGGACCCGCTCAAGATCCAACTACGACGGCAGCAGATCCTTCTCAACATCGAACCAGTTTGCGATCCGATGGAGGAGGAGTGGCTCGGATGCAACTTGCACCCCACATGAGCTTGGAGAAGCTATGAACTATCAACCGAGGCGCGCAGCTGGCAAGCGTATTCGTTTATTGCCAAAAAATCACTCCAAAATGCAACATTATCTGCCAACACTTTCGTCGATCAAAACACAACACCTCTCGTGCCAACAGCCTCTGGAAGGCTTCAACCAAACCATATACAGATGCAATCACACACTACGTACGCTTCGTAGCCCTTTTCGCCCGAACCTTCATACCATCTTAGTAGTCCTCGGGTGGAGTGTCTGGCCCCAATTCCTGGTTCCACAAAATGCGGCGCCAAATCTGTTTCCCAGCAAACTTGAAGATCGACGACACCATGAAGCTGTCGAGACCCTGGCGGGTGCTTCCGATAGCCGACGCGTACTGGATCACGCTCAGAAACGCCGCCCGCTGGTTAAGCGGTAGCCCGAGGCAAAGCGGTTCTCGATGGGCTGCTTGCTCGATGCGGTTACGCTCAACCATAGCAACTCCATGCTCAGGATTGTGACGTCCATTGCGATTCTCCCAATCGGCTGGCATCATCAGCTCGAGAAATTGCAGCTTTCTGTTGGCATCAAGTGCGTGGTGCAGATTTGCGTAGACTTCAGCGGTCATATTCCAGTGGTATAAAGTGGATCTGAAGCTCAGTCAGCGCTGGTGATCTCGCACGGTTCGCCAGGAACGCAGACACGCGGTTGATTCCTGCGCTGCTGATATCGTTCTCGTTCAAGTCCAGCGACAGCAACTGGTCGCCGAGATCACCATCGAGCATGTCGCCCAGGAGATTGACGTCGACATCCAAAAGATCCGAGTCGCACAGCAGCAGATGCTGGAGATTCACACAGTGGCGCAGAACGGTAGCCAATTTGTTGATTCGACGTCTGCACGAGCCGACCCAGGACCCTTCAAGGCTGAGGTAGCTCAGATAGCACCCAACATGCTCGGAGAATGAAGGAAGCGCTTCGTCAGATTTCTCCTCATACGCAAACATGCCCTTGAACCCCCACTCAACGCTGACGATCTGGTCGCGTGCCACCCATCCGAATCCGATGCCCGGGACAACGACACACGCCCAGCCTTCTTGCTCACATAGCGCTTCGAGCACTTTCTCATGCCCGAGTTGATGAAGATGCTCTTGTGTAACTTGAGGATCGGCGTAGAACTTGGCGCCTCGCTTGATGGTGAGCAGCAACAGCTCGTCTTTCGGCGCACCGCTGTCAGATTTTCCTCTGTACACCAGCTCACGAGCAGGATCCGACAGTGTCTTGACGAGCGCATTGCAACAGCTAGAGTCGAAGCAGTTTTCGCCTATTTCAATGTGACGGGAAGTGTTCTCGGCGGCGAGTTTCTTCGACCGCGAGTAGAAGATCGCGTACGCGAGCCAGCGCCAGCACTGCTCTTCATCAGCATCGTTAGGGTAGAAGAGTGCAGAATGCAAGTCGATCGTTTCGATTTGACATCCGTAGCGTAGCGCAGAGCAGAGCGTTGCAATCTGCTCTATATCCACACGATTCGAACTGATGTCAAGCCTCTTGAGGTTTGCGTCGCAGGCAGCAGTGATGACTTTCAACAAACCCTCGTTGCGCTCAGTCGGTCCTCGCCTCGGCGTTGCGTTGTTCAGCAACACTTGCTCAATTTGGTACACCTCACGATTTTTCTTGAGAATGTGTGCAACCACCGCAAGTTGAGCAGCGTCGATTTTGAGGCAGCTCAGGTCGAGCTCATCCATCGCAAATTGCCTCGTTGGACTGGCGTAGACGCGGGTCAGCATGCCTTCAAGACGTTGCACACAACCGGGTAACAGCACGGTCTCCGTGTGCTCACGACCAAACGCGAGGCGAATGCGAATCTTGTTTGGCGCAATCGGCGCGCACTGGCGAAGCAGCGTGTCGTTCATCCCGTGCTCTGGGGGTGTTGTAAAGAAGCGAACAAGCGCTTCCATTTGCGTTTCAGGCATCGGGGCCTTGCGATGCAGATCAATCTTCATCACCGGGAAACTCTCGTCCTCGATCATCCATAGATGCTGGTCAACGTCTTTCTTTCCGTAAAATCCCTCTTCATCGTCGTTGGCTCCACCATCTCGGACAGAAGGATGCGTCGCCAGAACTGCTTCTTGAGCTCTGGGAACTTGTTGAGGCGGAACGAGTGCGCGAGGATCGTCGCCAGCGCCGTAAGCGTCAGTGAAAGCTTTCTGTCGATCTCATCTTCGTTGTAGATCCAGAGGAATTAGACCACGAGTGTGGGCCACGAGCGGTGAATTGGACCTGCACGCCCAAGCTTGGGCTTGAACATCAGCCGCTTCTTGAGCGCCGTGTACATGGGCCCGAGCAGTAGATGCGGTCCGACTCGCGCGCGAGCGCCTCGTAGAGCGGATGATATGGCGTAGCTGCTGGTGCTGGTGACGGAGCTCCCCACGCAGCCGTGTGTGTGGCCGCAGCTTGCCTGCGCATCGTTTGTTGATGCCGTGAAACGAAGGAATGAGAGAAGATTTGACGATGGCTGCTCTTCAACATGCAACCTATTTGTAAAATACCACGATCCCTCTATAACACTGATTGAGCACAGATTTTAAATAGGTTTGTTTAGCTTGGACACCATCACACAATCTGCTCGAACATGAGGCCCTTGGTCTCCAGCACCTGTCACCAGCAGCATATGCACAGCACCAATGGTTAGCTACGGACTCAGCCGGTTGTAGTAACTGCTATGATGACTCACCTTAAGAACCACGAACGTCAGCGAGCAGCCCGTGAGTACAGCGTAGAGCACGAACGTTCCGGTCGTGCCTGTCGATCATCATCATCCACTACAAGTAACAAGTACGCACGTGAGCCTTTCGTACACGTCATAACGAGCCTCTCATTCGTAAGTATACACTGCTCACCAATGGCATGGAAGAGGGTGAGCAGCGTCTAGTTGGCGAGCGCTTTGCCGAGCCAGAAGACGGCGAAGGTGAGCCCATGCTGACGGAGCGGAAGTCGTCGCCCAGGAGCTCGGCGCAGATGACCCACATGAGCGACGCCCGGCTCAGGTTTCATTGATCGACACCGCGTTCGTGAGTCAGAGCTCGTCGCCCCATTTCGCATTCGGCGATCAGCACTCAAAGAAAAGTCGTGAAGCTGCTGCTTGAGAACGGTGCAGTTTCGTCAGAAGCATCGCTTGCAGTTCAAATCCCGTTTGCAGTGTGACAATCTCTCATCATGTTCACTCATCGCCACCACTAACACTCAGAAGGTTTGGATAAGGAGCGAACCTCGCGGCATGAAGCGGCCCTCGTGTTATGCGTCGATAGACATCACGAGCTGACAGGAAGATTATCATAGAGTTCGGCGCAGATTTGAAGAAGTCCCATTCGCCAGCTTGACTGTCGATCGCTCTACTCCTCGGGATGCCTTGACTCCCCACTTAGGCTGTGAGGCGTCAAATGAAATCATACCGTCGAAAGCGTTAAGCTTGCCAAACCAAAACTATAAACGATCTCGTACGTTTTCTCTCATATTCTCTAAATAGAGAAACGTATTTCCAGGTGAGCAGGATCTCTTGCATCCTCTTGTTGTCGTTGCGAGCGGCCTCAGCCGCCTAGTAGCAATTGGGTTCCATGTCACTCGAGTCCTGGCATGCCGTCGAGACTCCTGGAGGAAACAAAGTAACGCAGTTATTCAATAAACGTCAGGGAAACGCACACATTCAGGTACTAGACTTGTCCATTGATGCGGGCTCCTCTCTGGCTTATGATGAAACAGAGCTCGCTCAGTTCCGACGCGCGGTTGTGGTGGTGGACGATGACGAAGACGATGATGCAGCAGACCGGTTTAACTGAGTTGCCCGAGCCTCAGGCGATGCGAAGGACGCGTTCGAACTCCGCAGCTCAGTAATGAGGCGATCACGCTAAACACACACATATCACATAATTCGTGAGTACGGTGCATTGGGTTTTCATTGCGATCGACGGGGCAAAGATGCTATGCTTACCTGCTCGATCTCCCGTTCGTATTTGACAGCGAAGCGCTTGAACTTGCTCCGAGACCTCTCGAGTTGCTGCAGCACAAAAATGAAAAAAACAACATCGTCAGTAACGTTTCCTCAATCGCATCTCACACAGGTAACACAGTTCCTCGAGTCACTTCTACGTACCTTGATGGTGTCGTCTTGCTGTGTGAGTCGGTCCTCCAGCTCCTTGCACTTCCGCTGGGCATCTTCCAGCGAGCGCATTGGCAAAATGGACGACGCTGCACTATTTCCCAGCCCTCCGTCCGCCTCCGACGGTGGCGTTTCACTGTTTGCTCGAGACTGGAACCGGGAAGACGATAGTGGCGACACTTCGTTCTCGCTCTCGTGCTTGGATCCGTGCGAACTACTGGCCTTGTTGTGCTCGGACTGATCTGGAGGCGTGTGATGGCGAAGCTCTGACATGTCCATCACGTTGTCTCCTGCTACGCGTCGCTGGTGCGCCGACTGGATCTCTTGGGCCATAGCTTGGCGCTGCTCCTCCAGATGTCTAATCAGCGTATCGTTCGCCGCCACCTTTTGACGCAGCGTGGCAACGAGATTCTCCAAAGCCCGACGCTGCGACTGCTCAGCTTGCAGTTTGTCCTGCAGAGCCTTGGCTTCGAATTTGCTGTTGCTCAGCTTTGCCTCCAGGTGGACGATTCGCTGGGACACTGCTGCGTTTTGAGCCTGAGCGCCGTACCGTTGCGCCGAGATCTCCGTCGAAATCTGCTTCTGCGTGTCCAGCTCGTGCTGGAGATCCTGTTGTCGATTCTCGCGATCGAAGAGCGCCTGCTCGCTCGCCTGCAGCTTCTCAGTCAGGAAACTTACCTGATCACGGTAGGTCGCAGCCTCAGTGGAAACCGTGACGTGCTTCTCCTTGACGATTTCAAGCTCGTTCTCAAGCTTCGCCACCTGCTTGCGCAGCGCCTCATTCATGATCGCCAGCTCTTCGTGAAGCTCTGCGACTTGAGTGCGAGCGCGCTCCATTCCTTCGTGCTCCTGGATCAAAGCTCGATACGTGTGGCGTAAGTCCTCCAGCTCGATGTTGAGCGTGTCACGCTCCCGCTCAACCTGACGCACAGACTGCTTGAGACTCGACGAAGACAGATTCTGCGACTGGTGGGCAAACTGGAGTCGCGTGCACTCTTCGCTCAGCGCCTGGTTCTCGATCGTCATGTTCTCCAGATCTTGCGCGAGCGCAGCCATCTCGGCCTCGTGCATGCCCTTGATGTGCTCCAGTCGGTCTACTTCAGTCTCCAGCTGCGAGCAGCGCGCCTGCAGTCGTCGTCCTTGGTCTTCGTGCTCATTGAGCTGGTTCACGACGTTCCCCAGCTGTTCCTGAAGCTCGTTGATCGACGTCGACTCGCTCTGAGCACCGAGACGAAGCTGGTTGTTCTGCTCCACTGCTTCGTGATATTTCTCAGTCAGTGTATCCAGCTGGTCGTGCAGATTGTCCCTTTCAGTGTCCAGCGTTCTCGTGAGCTTCTTCAGCGACGCGATCTCGGTGGTTTTCAACTGTATCTCCTTCTCAAGCAGGCTCAACTTGGTCTGCAAATCCTCAGTTTCCTGGTAGTGTCGCTGGAGCTGCTGTTGCTGCGTCTTCATCTTGAAGATCATCTGGTCACGTGACGATTCCATCTGTTCGATCAGCAGCTTGAAATTCTCCACAGCCTCGTTCTTCTCCGTCAGCTCACGATCCTTCGCTTGAACGTCGTCGCGCAACTGCTTCACAGTGATCTCTCGCGCTCGGTTCGTTTCTCTCGTTTGTAGCAGTTCGTCGTGTGTCATGGCCAACTCACTCTGTACCGCTTTATGGCTCAGCTTCTCCTGTTCGAGGCGCGTCTGCAGCTGGTGCACAGTGTTTTGCTTCAAGCTCAGGTCGCTCTGCAACTGCCGCACCTGGCTCTTCAGTTCACTCAGCGACATTTGGCTCGACTGCAGGGCGTTGTGCTCAGACGACAAAGAGTGCTGCTGGCTCTGTAGCTCTTGTGCGAGCTTCTCATATTCGTTCTGGTAGTGGTTGCACACCTGGCGGGCATTGCGGAGCTCGCTCATGACGTTCTCGAAGTTGCGCTTGAGCTCACTGTGCTCTTTCTCGAGCGAGCTGCTTGATTTTTTCAAAAGCGCAAGCTCATTCTGCGTCCTCTCCGCTTGTTCCTTAAGCCGGTTCGCGTGAACATCGTCGTTCTCGATCCGGTTCTTAAGACTGGCGTTGCGATCACGCAGCTCTTCAACAAGTTTTCGCAGTCCAAGAGCTTCGTTCTGCACTTGGATCTTCTCGTTCTCACTGTCATCCGCACGGTGCAAGAGCACTTGGGTCTGGTTGAACCTTCCCTGGAGCTCCCGGATCTCTTCTCGACTCGCTCCCAGCTTCTTCTCAAGTTCGAAGCACTCGTTCTTCTTCTCCTCAAGCATGTTCTCCAGATTCGCCTGGAGTTTCGTCGTCACGTCCATTTGCTGAGCCAGTTTATCCTTGTCGAGCTCCGTCCTTTGAATTGTTGACTTTGCAGTCTGAAGCTCCTCTTCGAGGCTCATCAGCTGTACCATCAGTTCTTCTTTGCCCCGACGAAGCTCCTGTCGCTCCTCCTCCAGCCACTTGATCTCTTGTGCGACCACAGCCTTCCGCCCACCGGTTAATGGAGCTGCAGCGTCCCCTTCGGCATCCGCCAGTGAGCTTGTCATCGTCTCAAGCTTGTTCGAAAGTCGGTCAACCTCAGCCTTCTGGTTCAGTAGCGAGTAGTTCAAAGCACGGCATTCCTCGTCCCGCTGAGAAAGAACTTTGTCCATCGCACGCAACTCTCGGTGCAGCGACGCATTCTTTTCGCTCTCCAGGACTCGGTTGTCTTCGCTCTGCTTCAGACTTTCCTTCAGCACGTCAACATCTCGCTTCTGGGATTCCATGGTAGCTCTCGCATCTGCCAAGGCTTGCTGCAGCTTGGTTTGGCTGCTCGTGATCTCCATGAGCTTCGATTCAGCGCGCGCGAGATCGTTTGCGAGCACGCGGTTGTGCGAGTTGGCATTTGACAGCGCATTCGTGTACGAAATCTTGTCGTAATGAGTCGCTCGCAAGGCATCCTCGAGGCGATCTCTGTGTGCAGTGAGGTTTCCGATCTGCTCCTTCAGCGCATCAATTTGGTCGTCCGACTTCTCATCATTCAATGGACGCACTGCTTG
The DNA here is from genome assembly GCA_023334315.1 of Globisporangium alternatum. NCBI lineage: Eukaryota > Oomycota > Peronosporomycetes > Pythiales > Pythiaceae > Globisporangium > Globisporangium alternatum. Next base: position 35,770 of record JAASGT010000122.1, on the reverse strand, counting down.
CTGACCTCCATCTTTCTGCGCCGCTGGACCATTTCCTTGCTGTGCATCAGCTTGGAATCGCTCGTCTTCCAGCAATCGGTACTTGGCTTGAAGTGAGTTGAGTTCCCTAGCGTATTTCTCGTTCAGATCCTTCAGTTGCCTAGCCATCAAGAGAATAACGCCATCTTCTGTCGTTAGTTCACATCATTGGGATCATAGGGCCACATAGCAAAACTTTGCGACACTCACTGCAGGTCCTCTTCCAAGCCGTTGTTGCGACGCAGTTGGTCGTTCGCTTCCTTGAGTCGCGATTCGTACTTTGCCACCTGGCCATTCAGCAGATCCACCTGAGCCTGCAGCTGGTCAATCTGCAAATCCGCCGCCTCCTGCAGCACCTGATCGGTGTATCGCTGGTCCTGCTCACGCAACTTTCGGCTCGAGTCATCACCACTACTGACCACCTGCAGTGACAGCTTGGACAAGCGATTGATCTCCTGCTCACGCTTCTGCAGTTTCTCGTTGAAAGCGTCCAGCTGCGCGTGCAGGCTGCGGTTCTCCAATGTCAGCTCCGCGATCTGTTCCTGCAGCTTCGCCAGCACCTGCGTGTTCTGCACATGCTCGCTCTTCCGCGGGGACTTTTGCTGCTCGGACGGCGAGAAGACTCCTGAGCCGCGCATTTCAATCGACTGAAGAGACACATACGTGCATAGGGGGATCATGAGCCTGCGATTTACTAGGATAACTAGCAGATGTTAACAGCAACACTAGCGCCTTCCTCCCACTCACCGAGGCATCGAAGGGTCTCTGCTGGCGGAAGGCGTCAGCCCCCATGGCCATGAGGCGCTCCAACTGGATCTGCAGCTTCGAGATCTCGTGCTCCTACCATCCACACACAACAACAAAACAACACTTATTGAAGGCTCAGCAACTCGAACAACGCGAGCTCTCGGTATGCACCTTCTGAGTGTTCTGCTGCGCCTTCTGTCCGTTGAGGAACTGCAGACGCTTGATGTCGTCCTGGAGCCCCTGGATCTGCAGTTCGCACGCCTTTTCGCGCTCGGCGATCGCTTCTTCCTGGTGGATGATCTCCAGATGCAGCTGTCATGTACATATACATAGTGCTTGTAAGTCGCTCAGATAGCGTGCGTAATGCCCAGCCACTTGGCACCAAAATGTATGGACGTACGCTGTTGTTCTCGCGCGTGAGGTTGGCGTTCTCCTTGCGCAGCGGCAAGATGACCTGCGAGAGCTCGAGCGCCTCGCGCTGCGACTTCTCCAGCGCTCGCTCAGCCTGCTCCTTCGCCTCGCTTGCGCGCAGAAAGTCTGACAGCAGGTGTTTCACCAGCGGCACGCTCTCCATCCCGACCGGCTAATCACACACACACAGACAGAACAGCATTAGCCACATTGGTGCGTCAAGACGGTATATACGCATGCAGGGCACAGTACAGCGCACCTCTAGATAGGACATCGCGCGCAGGCGTGTCTGCAGGTCGCCGAACCCGCGCACGTCGAAGGCACCGCCCACATCTCCCGCGAACGAGGTCGCCATGCTCTTCTCTTTCTTGCTCGCTCGTTCTTCTGCTTCTTGTTTACTTGGAGGCAGTGCACACGCGCACAAAAGCGCAGAGGCAGGACTGGTGGCGGTGGCCTTCTAGTGAGCGATGAGCACGGATCAAGGCTGCTGCTGCACACACACAGCGAGACGCAGACGCCGCGGGACTTTCTCGCGGGTTTCGCTCGTCGCGGTCGCTCGATTTTGGCAATTTCAAACGAAAAAGGCCTTTTCAAATGAATAAACCAGTATCTTACCGGTATCATACAGGTGCGTACCAACCACAATATCAAACACCGGTATCCTTTCTATCAAGTGTAAATATAATCACAAAAAGAGTGCTTATTTTGCTATGATAATCGTACCTGATCGAGACGCAACATCTTGAAAGGACACGGCACTGAAGCCAAAGTGGACTTCTGCATCTGAGAGGAAGCGATGGACCGCTTCGACCTGTCGCGCCAGGGCATCTCGAGCCTTGCGCAGGTCTCGGACGACATCGTACAGCAGGTAGAGCACGGTGACAACGACGACAATGAGACCAGCGAACAAGATCGGTTCGAGTACGCGCTCAGCTTCGCGCAGAACCGCATCATCGAAGTGCACGCGATCGGCCGCTTTGCGCGCGTGAGCCAGGTGCGTAGCTCTCTCTCTGTCTATTGTCACAAACACATCAGCCTACGCTCACAATGGTCATTGCTGCTGATTATTGTGATCAGCTGGACCTCTCGAGCAACAAGATCGTATCGCTCGAGGGCGTGCAGGCACTGCGGCGGCTCGAGAGCCTCAACCTCGCGCGCAACAACCTCACGTCCGTCGACGTGCTCGCATCGCTGCCCAACCTGCGCGTGCTCAGCGTCGCGGAGAACAGCATCGTGCAGCTCGACGGCCTGCGCAACTGCCGAGAGCTCATGGTGCTCGACGCGTCGTACAACAACGTCACCAAGTGGCCGCGCCTGGGCGACATGGCCACGCTCGAGGTATGCACTTGTTTGCACCAATGGTGTCATCTCTTGTATGCTAATTGACTGGTGCTGCTGATACTTTTAGTCTCTGGATCTATCGAGCAACCTGCTCGAAGCCTTTGCGCCATCAGCTGTGCCTGGGCGGTTCCCCGACAGCCTGCGCCGCTTGTCAATCGCCAAGAACCAGATCCACGAGGTAGGATGGCGATTCTGTTTGTTCTCCACCGTCAGTATGCTATCTTGTTCGCCTGCATTAACACTTGTCTGCTATCGTTGTGTACGTAGATGTGCGGTATTGCATCGCTTGGAGCCTACCTGACCAAGCTGCAGAGCCTCAGTCTCGAGGGCAACGTCATCGTGAACCAGGTCACAAAGAGTGGCGGGAAGCTGGGCTTCCTGCTCGCCAACTTCTTCCCCTCGCTATCTTCAAACACGCCAGCAACAGACAGAAACGAAAACGAGTTTCTCGTGCCGAGATCCACCGTCGCGAGCGTGCAGCTGGCGATTCAGCAGCGAGACGAAGACGCGCTCCTGGCGTTCTTGAAGACCGGATCTGCTGTGCTGCAGAGCGAATCTGAAGGCTCCATGACCCGCAAAGCGGTTGTGGCGTCCAGGGTTCAGTCGAGTCGCTTTAAGGTCGAGGAGCTGTCGCTCCCGCAGTCGTCAGTTGTGGTGACCGCGGCGCCTGCGTTAGTATCGAACGCGCCACCAAAAACAAACCGAGATGCTGTCGATCCTCTGACTGCTACGGCGACTATTTCGCCGACAGCGCTCTCGAAAGAGAGCAAGATGGAGATGTGGAACCGCATCACTGAAGAGCGGAAAGCGACGCAGGAGAAGGAGAAAGAGCGGCTCCAGCGAGAGCTGGCTGTGACTCAACCGGTGGTGACAGCTGAGACGAACCAGCTACGCTCTGGCGAGGTTATGGTTTCCTCCATCACGGTCGCAGTTCAAGCTCCAATCTTACCAGTAAAGCTGCAATCAGCACAAGATCAGCGAGCAATCGAGGACGCAAATATGAAGTCGCGAGTACAATCATCACCTCCGCCGCCTCCTTTCCCGCCAGCAGCTCCAACACAGCCAGGAGACCCTCCAAAACAGGACCGAGGCAGCAGTGTTACAGCGACGAAGAAACCCCAAGCAACAGCTCAAGAACATCGAAGTGGTGCTGGTGGAGAACCTGAATCATCTTTGAACCTCACTGGTCAAGTCAAAGTCCTCAGCGAGCAGGTCGCGGCGATGCGCAAGTACATGAAAGTGAGTTCAGAAGCGTAGAAAGAGTGGATTTGGTTTCCTAGGTCGCCCACCACCTCCATGCTAACACTGTGTGTGAATGAATGGACATGCTCAGGTCTGGATCAAGCGCGAGCAGATGGCGCGTGAAGCAGCAGCGCGACGGATTCAGAAGTGGTGTCGACAGCACCAATCGCGACGCGCAGTCGCAGCGAGAATCGCCGCAACGAGGCAACGATGGTGTGCAAAGTATTCATCAACTTTGCCCCAGAACCAAATTCAGAGCTCCACCGCCAACGACCAGACACCATGGACCTCGCTGCTAACTGCCGCGATCCGTATCCAACGCGCCTGGCGAGACTTTGTCGCGTATCGAAACGCGATCTTCGGCTTTTCGCCAGCAAGAAGAAGCAAGCTAAAGACGCAGCCTCATCAGCAGCAAAGCCAGCAGATCAGCTCGAGAGTCATCAACGCTATTGCCCACTTTGGTGCGGATGTCAAGCAGCTTCAACAGGTATGCGTGGTGCAGGAAGTGGCGATGACCGAGCTCTGGGACAATATGGCGCGCTTGCGGCGATATCTGGACTACAGGATAGACAAGGCGGTGGTTCGCTTCCAGGTAGGTCTAGATCGATGGCTATCTAGTCAAGCAGGTATGTTGTGAGACTGAACCCAGGTTTGACTTGCGGCTGCTGCTATTTAACAGAGTCTGTGGCGAGGCTGGAGAGCGAGGAAATCCCATGCTGTCGTCTCAAGAACGCGGAGCAACGCCTCAGACCAAGTGGTGACCCTGAAGCTCACGATGCGGCTGCAGACTCAGGAGATCGCGCGCCTTTCGCAGCAAGTGGAGAAGCTTCAGAGCGCTGTCGAGCGTCTCCTAACCGACAAATCTTAGTAATTAAGTTACAACATAGAATCCGACACTGTGATGCTACTGGGAGTGTGAGAGTGACCATTTTCTCTTTGTTTTGCTTAGCGTGTTAGTCGGAAAGACGCGATTTCCAGCACGCCGTGCTCCATGGGCTTATTCTTGATGATCTGGTTGGGTCCGTAGATGTCCTTCCGCAGCCGCGCGAGCGGGTACGCCACCGTGTTTCGCAATAGCAGCGTGCAGGGATCCGTGACGACCGAGCACCCGAGTTGGCTGTGGTCGCCGAGGACCACGCCGATCTTCTTGCGCCCCGTGTCATATCGCTGGCCGTCCACATCGATTGTTAGGTTCACAGAAGGTGAGCCTGAGAACAGGTTAAGGTTCGCTGTCGTGACTTGGTTGCCGAAGTGGCTCTTGAAGCCGCAGATGCTGTCGCCGCAGTAGCCTGGGTGACAGAGTTCCGCCTGGTCCAATACCAGTGCGTTCTTGAGCTCGCCACGCAGCACGACGTCGCGACCGACAATCACGTCTCCACGGATGTAGGCGCCGCTGCGTAGAGTGCTCCCGTCACCAATGATCACTGGGCCTCTGATGAAGACGTTGGGCTCAATGCGGACGTTTTTGCCTATATAAATGGAGCCGTCCGAGACGTCGAAAGTGCCTCCGAGGATGAGAGCTTCTGGTAGAATCACAATGCGCTTCTTCTGCGGCGCTTTGGTAGACAGAGGTGTGGTGCTGGTAGTGCTGATGGTGCTGGCTGGAAGATTGATGATCTTGTCGGGGGCGAATGTGAGCGGGTCCACGCCTGGGTACAGCAGGATCTCGGCGCTCTCTTCTGGGTCAATGCACTCGGGCAGGCGCCATCGCGGGTCTCTCTCACGCTTCGACGACGCTTTCAGAATCGTGATGTGTGTATTATCATCCACCGAGCCCTGTATCCATAGGCTCTCGTCAAAGAACCTGATAGCGTACGAGTGGATCGCGTCGAGCACGGCAAACACGTTCGTGCAGCCCTTGAAGAGCGCGGCGTGGGCGAATCGCTTCTGGTTCTCTGGTGATACGTACGCATCCAGGCGTAATGACTCGGGGATCTCATCCACAGGCAGATTTTGCAGCACGATAGGTGATGGCAGTGGAGCAATTGCTGCTTCCTCTGACAGGCTGCTGCTGTTGGCAGAGCGTTTGTAGCTCTTTGTGGTGCTGTTGGCAGAAGTGGCGGAGCTCTGGTGCTCGTGCTCCTGCGCAGCCGCCTGGAAGTAGAGGTGCACGGCCATGGACGTTACGAGCGACGCGGCTGCGCACGAGAGCAGCAACGTCACGGACGCCAGCGCGTCGCTGCTGCTGCTGCCTGCCATCGGTACTCGAAGAGTGAGCTTTTTGAGTGCCATCTCGTTGCATACACGCGTTTCCTCTGGAATATGATAAAGTATCTTTATCGCATTTAAGAGGCTTTGTGGGCGACGAACTGAATTGCAAGTGGGTCAATCGGAAACCCCTTTATAATGCTACAACATATTTATCATATGAAATAATATCTTAAATTTGTATGCTTTTTTTTATCTGATTGTTAAAAAGGCTGATAAAGATCGATTTACTGTACTCTAGCGTCGAGGTGACCAAAACGCACGCACAAGCAAGCAAACAGAAAAACGATGGAGTCTGTGCGCGCCAAGCACGCGGCGGAGCTCGAGGCGAAGCGCAAGAAGCTCGAGGAGATCCGCAAGCGCAAGGCCTCAATCCGGTACGCATGTTGCTGTTGCTCTGTATACCCTTGTCTTTATTGTTGCTAACCGCCTATTTTATCTGTCTGAACAGCGCCGATGAGGGCGGCGGCGGTGGTGTGACCGAGACGGCGACCCGCGCGATCGACGAGCAGGAGAACAAGTTCGACGATTTCATCCAGAACATCCTCAAGAGCTCTGCTACTGACGGCACAGGTGAAGAGGGTGCCGCGGGGGATGTTCTGCGCGCGCAGCAGAGCGGCCCGCCGGCGCTCTCGCTCGCCGAGAAGCTCTCGGTTCTCTCGACTGTGAGATTTTTTCTCTTTGTCAAACGTCTGGTGAGGGATTGTTAAGGCACTAACCGCGTGTGTTGGGATTGCTTGGGTGGTTTCTGTCAGGTGACGAATGTGGCGGAGACGCACATCCAGCCGACACTCGTGGAGACGTACACGAAGCATACGGAGACGGACATCACGCTCGAGCATGAGATCTTCGTTCGAACTGCGGTACGCTTGTCTCTCTATTGGTAATCACACACTCGTGGGTTGACGGGGCTGATGCTGATACTGTGTGTGCATTTGCATGAATTAATGATGCAGGATGGAGCGACCGACATGGAGGTGGACTCGACCAGCTCGCCGGTCAAGGCGCGCGGCATGTCGGACGTGACGCTCCCCGTGTCTCCTCGTCGCAACCTGGTGGTCGACACGGAGATGGCGACGTCAACGAACTTTGCACCCGTCATGACCGAAGATGAAAAGAAGCAGATCCTCCAGTCCGACGGCATGGAGGCGTTCCTCACCAAGGCTTCGCGCATCATCGAGCGCGCGCTCACGAGCACGACCAAGTACGACATCATGATCGACTACGGCGCGACTGTGGAGAACGACCTGCTCATGGAGGATGCCGCCGAGTCGCTCAAGCAGCAGTTCACGTTCGCGGACGAGAAGTGGACCAAGCACCGCGCGGTGACGGACATCGACCTGTCGCCGTTCTACCCGGAGCTCATGCTCGTCTCGTACACTGCCCGCGACTTTCTCGAAGAAGAGGACAAGGACATCTCGACGACGAAGGAATGGGATACCATGGGCAACTCGGCGGCGGCGGCACTCACGGACACCTCTGCGATCACGGAGGGCGTTGTGCTGCTGTGGTCGACGGCGCTGCCCACGCGCCCCGAGTACAAGTTCACGTGCCACTCGCAGGTTACCAGCGCGTGCTTCAACCCGTTCGACCGCCATCTGATCTTCGGCGGCACGTATTCGGGACAGATCGTCATCTGGGACACGCGCGCGAAAGCTGCGCCGGTGCAGAAAACGTCGCTGTCGTCGTGCAGCCACACACACCCGATCTACTCGATGTCGGTCATCGGCTCCAAGAGCTCGTACCAGTAAGTATGGGGCTATGAGATTTTGGTTTGTTTAATTTGTCTTCTCACTAAGGCTGAGTTGCATGTGACTTTGTGTGTAGCTTGATCTCTGCAAGTACGGACGGGCGCGTGTGCATCTGGGACATCGATCAGATGCAGCAGCCGCTGGATATGCTGGATCTACGCATCGCGCTCTCGATCGTGTCCAACTACACGTCTGTGAACATCTCGACGGACAAGAAAATGGAGGCCTCGGTGACATCGTTTGCGATCCACCGCAAGGAGAACAAGGAACTGTACATCGGCACGGAAGCGGGGAAACTGTACTCGACGAAGCTGGACCAGCAGAAGAACAAGACCGGTGCGAGTGGCGCTAGCGCAAATGAAATCGCCACCACCAGCAGCACCGATGTATTGTCAGCCATAGACAAGCAAGCGAAGAGCGGCTTCAACGTTGCAGGTAGCAGTGGTGTCGCGCGCGAGGTCATCGTGACGGCTGTCTCGAAGGAAGGCTCGCATTTTGGCCCGGTGACCGCCATGCACTTCAACCCGCTGCTCCCAGGCCATCGCGATGGGCTCTTGCTCACTTCGTCTTTGGACTCGATGGTGAAGTTGTGGAGCACCGAGCACCCGCACGAGCCGGTGTTCTCGTTCGAGCCGTCGAGTGAGTACATCTGCGACGTTCGGTGGTCGTCCACACACCCAGCGCTCTTTGCAGTCGCGGATGGAAGCGGATCGGTGAGCATCTGGAACATCTTGAAAGACATTGAAGTGCCCGTGGTGGAAGAGAAGATCGGTGACAAGGCGCTCAACAAGATCCGATGGACACCCGATGGCAAGAGCCTCATCATTGGCGACGCGGATGGCAAGTCACACGTGTACGAGGTTCCTTCCGAGGTACGTTCTCCATCTTCAAGATCATCCTTTCATTGTTGTCTTGGCTCAAACAAGCTGCTCATGGTTTCTGTGTGTTGTTTGTGTTTCTCTTCCTGTGTCTGTAGATCGCGGTCCCTCAACAGGATGACCTGTCGCTGCTGGAAGGAAAAGTGGCTGCTGTGCTCGCGGCAGCTGCAATCGCAAAAGCGTAATCTGAAGCGTTTGTTGTTCTTGTCTCTTAATGGAGTCGTGCCGCGGCATCAAGTTGCAATCGGAGTATGCCAATTTTCTGCTGCAAAGTGCACTCAAAATCAATCCCTCCATTTTGTTTTGATTAAAGTCCATGACTACTTGAATCGCCGGCGAAAACTGTCGATCGCAGGATCTTTTCGGTCAGCTGAATTAAGACAGTGTCATCGGGAATACATGTGAACGGTTGAACTTGATGCTCCACGCCTCAAACGCTTCACGCACTGAAGCGAGCTGGTAGTGTAGTCAAAGCAGAGGTCAGAAATGATATATGAGTGCATCAAGGAGCTTATGCAGCTACTCACCAGACGTGGCTCTTTGACAAAGACGCGGATCGAGTACTCTTGAAAGCTCTTCGGACTGTGCATCTCGTAGGCTTCAGATGGAATCTGGTAGCAGATGGCGTCTGCGCTCGCATTCTTCGAGTAGAAGCGGACGTGGCGAATCGGGTCGTGCTCTCCCTTTCCGAAGTGAACGCGCATGAATTCTAAAATCACATTTTGTTTCTCTCGAGCCAGCGATCGTTTGCTCGAGCAGCACAACACCTCATCCAGCAGCATTTGCTCTGTCTTGTGTCGGGAGTGGTCTGTAACCAGCGTCTTGCCCACATACTGGTAGTACGGCTTCACGAAGATCCGATTCAGGATCTTTCTTGCTTCAGCAAGCTCCGGTTCATCGCTCTCTTGCACTTTCACTAGAACTCGATCGTCCAAGTGCTGGTAAGCCTCCATATTGGATACAACATCCGAGATTCTCGTGTTCTTGATCTTCATGTGCTCATTCGCTGCGAGGAACACGTCGCAGATCATGTACTCGATGGCTCGGACGGTTTTATGCTGATACACGGATTGGTGGAGCTCGAAGCGTGTGTGGAATGCCCGCATCACTTGACCAGCCAGCTTCTCTGGAAAGCAAACGGATAGTTTGCTGTCGTTGCGATCCATGAGCACTCTCGCATTGCGAATCAGCAAGTCCGTGTCGCACGACGATTTCGCTCCAGTATGAACTGCGTCACGCATGAAATAATCCAGCTTGTCCACGTCCAATCCACTTTGCGCGTTGTTGACGAAGTCGTACAAGAATTGCTGGTTTGGAGCTGGGCGACCTTGGAGTATCCCTTTGTTACCAGGGAGAGGACCGCCATTGATCAACTCCTTGATGAACGTGAGATCATGGAAGCACAGCCCGTGTTCTTCAATATCGATGTGATTGGCGACAAGAAGATGATCCAGCATATCCAGCGATCCTTGTTCGTGGGTCCACTTGAAGGATTCGCTAACGAGCTTCTGCTGTTTCAGTGTCTTGATGAAGATGCCGTCGAAGACGTGACTGAACGGACCATGGCCCAAATCGTGGCACAGACCAGCGATCTTGATGCAGAGGATGTCGGTGTCGGTGATCTGGAGCCACGGCTGATGAAAACGGATGTTCTCCACCATCTTCTCTGCAAGGTACGCGACACCGAGGCAGTGCTCGAATCTGGAGTGAGTCGCTCCGATGTAGACGTAATTTGCAGCACCAAGCTGGTGCAGGTTGCGCAAACGTTGGAACTGCATGCAATTAAGATGGTCGGTTAGGGAGAATGGTCACAGTGATAAAGTGCTCAGGTGACAAACCTGTAGTGTGTCGATGATACGCATGCAGATTGGCTCGAACTCGATGAGCCCATGGACATTGTCTTTGATCTGAAAAGCCGTCGTAGAAAGCAAAGCAGGAGACCAATTAGTCGTGACAAAATCAATAGCACTCGTGCAAGTGCACTCGTACCTTCTTTTTCTCATGCAGAGGGATCTTGGCGGTTCTTGGCGTGAAAATGCTCGCAGCAGATGTGTTGTTCAGATAAGTTGCCTGCTTCTCCGGTGTCACCAAGTGCTGGTTGCGACTGATCTTTGCAACTGAACTACCACGCCAGCCATCCGCCATAGCATGATCCTCAACACACCAGTCTTTTTCTCCACTGGATGCATCGTACTCGTACTCGCCAACAACGCTGTCCACACAACCCGCTGAAGCCTCCGAGACGATTGCCACTTTGAACACAAAATGATCAGTGCCACGTAGCCCAACATCTTCTTGAGAGGAGAAGAGTTCGCCATCAGTCACTATACCGGCATCGTTTGCTTCTTCATCGTGTTCATCTCCTCGCTGCTGCGCCTGCATTATCTCGCTCGTGACATCGCCATCACTTGTCCGCTGCTTCTTCTTCGCGACCGTGATAGGCAGCTGCTCCTCACTCGCGTCGCCACCGCCGTCTTCATCCGCAGCCAGACGCTTGGGCTGCAGCCGCGCCGATGCCCTGCGCTGCTGGCGCGAGAGCGACGTCCAGATGCTCTCCTGCTTCTTGTCGCTCATGCTCTCGTCGTCGTGGTCTTCTCTCTTCAGCGCAAGTCTGGGACTGAATGCGGAAAACGATCTGGCACAACCTTGAAAAAATGGTGAAAAGGCAGGTCGATCTTTCTCGCTTAAGTTACGTATTCGTAGTGTACAGTCAAAACAAGTCAAATTGTGAACCTGAGTGAGGAGAAACCAGCGCTCGATGATAAACGACCATCACTCCAACTTCAACTGAAGACGAACATCCGTCCAGTCCGCACGACATTTCCAGCGCAGATCTTTCACTGTGCAAAAAGGGGCATTGATATGTTCAATTTCAAGTACTTATGAGCCCGCGGCTGGACGAATAGCTATCAGAATGCGCGCTGCCGCTTATAATAACATACACACTGGCGACTTGCGCCTTGTATATCTAGAACCAACGCTTGTAGCCGCTGCGAACCTCGTACGTGCACGTGTTGGCGTTCGTGAGGTAGTTCTTCCGCTCGTACTTGACGTAGAGTTCGCCCGCTGGCAAGTTCTCGTAGTAGATGCCGCCAAAGTCGATGCGCGTGGTCTTGCCGTCCGGCTGGTCGGCCACCTTGCTCACTTGCACGTTGAAGCACTCCTCCTTGGGGAAGATGCCGAGCACTTTCGTGGTCTTGCAGCCGCTGATGCCGCATCCCGGCTGCGTGTACGTCTCCAAGTTGAGCACGGCCGCGAGGCCCGCGGGGCGCTGCGCCTCCTGCATCACGATGGCCGCATCGGTCGAGATGTTGATCGGGACGACGTTGTAGCCGTACTTGACGTTGTTCACGCACCCTTCCTCGGTGCACGGATCCGCTGCGTGCGGATCTTCTACCCACGTGAACGATGACTTGGTGGCGAGTGCGCGCATTGACCCGGCCGAGACGCTGTTGGCGGCGACGGCGGCGAGCAGGAGGAGGAGGCTGCGAGAGAACGCCATTGGTACACTGGTGCGAGTAAAGCAGGTGGCTGGTGATTCGGACGGAGCGAATTGGGGAATGAGCAGCTCTTCCATGCGAGCGGCGAGCACTCGGCGACAGTTGAGCGTGTGGATCACGCAGCGCGCCAACCTTTCAGCCATCAACAGCGAACCTTTGCAGATCTGTCTCGGCGTTGAATTGGAGAGGTATTTGAGAAATAAGATACTTAACTGACTAATTGTATGTGTGATTCTACTTTCTGCGATTTTGGAAAATGCACGTTTGAAATTTCTGCGCTAGGTGCATCACATGAAGAGCTCAACAGTGGAATCTGTGACGTGTGGCGACATAGACATGTCAGACCTTCAATTTCTGTGCAACACTTGCTGACTCTACAGGTTCAGCACGAAAGCGTACGTCACATGTTGAATCAACAATGCACAGCGCTTGCTAAGCGGGAACAGCTCCAACGCGACCACCACTTGCGAATGTGAGCTGAAGAAGGCGGACCCGAACAGCACCGCCAACAAGCAAGCAGCGCGCAGATGAAAAGCGTGACAACACTCGCTCGCGCACGACTGCGTTTGGTTCGAAAAAAACAGGAGCTCGAGTGGTCGAAACATGCACGTATCGCCCGCCACCGATAAACAACGAGCTTTCCCGTAACAAGTCAGCAACGCAGAGCCTGCAACAGGGAAAGAATGTTGCTTGTCGGTCGCTATGAAACCAGCGCTCTTGTCAACAATCAGATTGGCATGCAGCGATTTTTGTGCGAGCTTTCTTCTCACGCTTGCCACGCTAAAGCAGTCCGACACCGTTTCAAGATCAAGCTTTCCAGGACGTCGATGAGCTCAACTTGTCGGGTAATTCACCTCTGCGTTCGAAAACATGAGCGCGCAAAGCTGCGGTTGCGCGCAGGTTGAGCAGTGTTGCGAGTTTTGCGAGCATGTCGCTCGACGCCTTTAAGCACCGCGAGACAGTGTTGCTGCTCAAAATGGACAGCTCACGGTAGCAGTCGGACAAGCAACATGGCGAATGCAGGTGACGCCGCCAGCAGGTCTCAAGGACGCGCTACAGCGTGAGAGCGAGCGCATCACCAGCTGTAGCGTCATCCTTCACAGCCTCAAGCTGCTCGTCACGTGCTCGTACGAGATCTGGAAGCCCCCGAGTCCGCTGCATCACGGGCGGCCGTCGCTCGTGCTCACGTTCGCGGGCGAAGAGGAGCAAAAGGCTGCGAGTGTCGACTGGAAGCTGCCGGCAGCGCTCGCAGCGCTATCAGTCATATTGAGCCATTCGTTCCGTTTAAATCAGTTCCCGACGCTCAAGGCGCAGTTCTGGAAGCAGTTGCTGAGCTCCAAGGTGCTGTTGGGACTCGACTCAATTGCAGAGCTGAAGGTGGACGGCTGAATGGCCCAGGACGAGAGCTTCCCCGTATTCCAAGTCGACATGGACCACTGCGGCGTGATGACGCCAAAGCACATAGATGCATTCTTCGCGTTCCTCACGACCCGAACGCTGCATGGAGTTCCTGACGAGTACGCGCAGCAATACGGTGCTCTGGCGGAGAACGAGCTTGTCTTCGTCGGTCTCATGCTCGGCCTCGCCAAAATAACGCCGAAGTGCCGGCAGCGCATCCAAGAACTCCTGGATCGAGTGTTTGCAGCTCCGACTCGGCAGTACGTGATCGATTGCTTCGGCATGAACTACTCGGTGCTGAAAACGGAACAACTCGAAGGCGTTGAAGCCTTCTTAAAGAGAAACCACCAAGTCTACCAGATTTCAAACCTGCGGCTAATGAACGTCGGGTGTGCTCTCTACTGGAGAAGCCGAGGCTGAGGCGCTGCGTCGAGTCATCGATACTACAGTCAAGACTGGAGTCAGCTCCAGTGGTACGAGTGCCAGCAATGGCCCAAGCTGCCCACAGACACTGGACTTTGTGCATACGTCGCTCAGACTTCAGCATGTGATGGTGCTCTGTTCTGCGCTTCGCTACGGATGTGCTTTCGAGATTTTTAGGCTGATGGAGATCTTCAATAAGATCGACAAGGCAGAGCGTGAGCAGTGCCGGCGCTAGCTCGCCTTTGAGATTTTCTATCCGCGTTCGAAGAAACTCGCGGCGAACCACAAGCTTCGATGTGTGGACCTCTCTCGCAATCCTCTGGAGCCCGACGATGCTGACGTATTCATCAAGACATTGGTTAGTCCCGGTCATGAATTGGTGAGATGCGACAGCAGATCTCTAGATCGCGTGCTTCCGAGAAGAGGCACACTTCAGACATGCGTGGTCAAGCAAGGCGCAAAATTCTACGCAGAGGTCAACGTCAAAACCGAGGTTGTCTTGGAGTTGACCCAACAGACACATCTTGAAGTGCTTTGCACTCAGGAAGACTGGATTTGTGTCGTGCTTCCTGGACTCGGCTTTGGGTGGGTGAATGTCAATCAGCTCATTGACATTGAAGAAGAAGACGTGAGCGACGCTAGTCCTAGCACCGAGCTCACCTTCACCGACATGCCGCGGACGGACTCAGCATTTATTGGCTTCAACACGCTCCTCGTTCAGGTCGGTCACCAGCTCAGCTACCTGGACGTGTCGAGATCTCAGTTCAGTACAAAGAAAGCTCACTTTGTGTTGTGGAAGACATTCGACAAGTGAGGACACGTCCACAGGATCAATACAAGACGCGAACGTTCTGTATTTTCTGTCAAACGTGGCTACGAGGCGCAAATTTGCTTTGTGAGAGCTTTGCTGTCGGCGCTGAGTGCAGACCTCAGTTGCGTGCACAAGGGTGTTAGCGAGGCCACGAATTGCACGCGACGTAGGAACGACTTGCGCATCATCTATTCCAGTAGAGACGAGATCCCTTTTGTCATCAAGCTAACCTCCAGTAGTGCCAGTGATGGCTCGGCTAGTCCAGGAAGCTCAGTGAGCGGATTTCTGTCAAGTACAAGCCAGGTGAACTTCGGATCTCGAAGATGGAGGCCGACAGTCGCGTGATCTTGTTAAACGGCAAGCTGATGCGCACGGGAGCTATGCGCAGCAGTACATCCGGGACATTAGTGAGATTGGTCCCAACCATTAGCAGACTCAAGCCGTGCGGCCAGATCTCGTGAAGATCCGGTGGGGCTTTGTCAAGCACAAAATTCGTCAGCAACAAATGTGCGTAGCGTTTGAGGGAACTCACGCGCAAGGGGACCTGAAGGAAGACCACTGAACGTGTCACAAGCCGCAGTCATGTTGACAGCGACGAGCGAGATCTGCCGCAGGTTTGGGTGGTACCTGCTGGACAGAGCTGCCCCTGCAAACCACTTGAGCACTGTGTTGTGGTAGAGGTAGAGCCCCATCAGATTGGGGAACGACTGGATACTCGCGGACATGTGGAGCTCGGGGCAGCTTTGAATGATCAGCATTTGGAGCTCGCTCGCATCGAATGGAACCCAGCGACCTTCCAGCTCGGCGGGTGCACCATCCTTCGTATTTGCTGCAGTCGATTTGCATTGTAGCACAAATTGTCTTGGTTGCAAGCCTCGGCCGCACGCGCACTCTGCAGTTGCCCAGATCAACTTTGTTGAAGCCGCTTGCATAGTGAAGAGCCAAGGCGTCAGGCATCAAGGTTTAAATAGAAGAGCGTGACAATGACGACATGCATTGTATGGGCGATGTATACGAGCTCGAGTGTTCATTGATCCTGAGGTTCAAGTCGATTCATGCCGCGGTGGCAACGACAACTGGCTTAGAATCACTCCCTGTGCCTTTCAAGTCCAAGCTCTCGCGCGAGCAGCAGCTCCTGAAGCTCAAGCCCCAGCAGTGCGATCGGCAGCCTTCCCAGCTCTTGCCGGCTACTTCAACACCACTCGGGCATTGACCACAGGCCCGCTAAGCGTGCCTCATCGTCGAAGGGGCGGTGACGAAGAAGGCTACCCTACATCGCTTGGATTTGTCAGTGATGGATGGCCCTGTGCGGCCTCAGAACGCGTCCCCATCTTGAAGACACTGGGAAAGTTCTTCAGATTAGCAAACCTGCCGTGCGAGGGCTTTGCTGTCGGGGTCAATCGCAGCTTGCAGCTGCGTACACAACGGCGTCATTGACGTCATCACCTGCACGCGACGCAGGAACGACTCGCGCGTCATCCACTCCGGCAGTGATGCGACGTTCGTGCTCACGAAGTTGATCTGCACCAGTGCTGGTGACGGGTTGACGTGCTCAGGCAGCTCGCTGAGAGGTGACGCGCTTACTTCGAGCCACTTGAGTGTCGGGAGCTCGAAGATCGCAGCTGGCAGGCGCGTGATGTTGTTGTACTGAAGGCTGATGCGCTCAGGAGCCATGCGCAGCAGCACATCTGGGACGTCATTGAAGCCGTCCGCCAGCAGTAAGAGGACCAAGCCGCGTGGCCAGATCTCAGGCAGATTTGATGGAAGTCTGTCGAGTTCAACTCCAACGGCAATGAATGTCCCCAGGGTCGATGGGAAATCTGGCGCGACGAGGCCCGGTGGCAGGCTGCTGGATGCGTCGCATGCCATGGTCACGTTGACAGCGACGAGTGAAATCTGCCGCAGGTTCGGGTGGTAAAATCTCGACACCGCTGCGCTCGCAGACCACTCGATCACCGTACTAAAGTAGATGTAGAGTCCCATCAGATTGGGGAACGCTCTGATACTTGGCGGCATATGGAGCTCGGGGCAGTTGGTGAATATCAGCATTCTGACCGCCTGTGCGTCCAAAGAAGCCCAGCACGCTTCTAGCTCAGCAGATGTTCCGACCATCCCATCGTGCTTGTTACAATCGATGCTGATCGCGACACACGTAGCTTGAGTCGCCAGCCACGGACGCACTTGCACCATGCAGTCCGTCAAATCAGCATCGCCACCGGCGCTCGAGAAATGCAGCGCTATGATAACGAATCCCCACACGATCAGGAGAAAGTGCACTAATTTCTCGAACCTTTGTCTTGCTCTCGCAACTGGAATCCCCAAAGTGTGCGGAGTCACAAGTCTGCTCACAGTGTCCGCTGCAAAGGTTGCTGCGAGGAGCTTCACGTCGTCGAGCGACATCAGCAAGGTGGCTGCGAACAGTGCACGCATGCTCAGATCGAACCAGGACTGGACGAAGAGCTGCTTGAACTCACTGTTGAGGTTGGCGACCCAGGCGTTGTTGCCCCAGTCGGCATCTTGGAAGTTCCGTACAGTCGCGTTGTAATGGGGAAAGTACGTCGCCCCAAGCGCCACAGGTGTGCCGATGCTGGAGGCGATGTCCAGCAGAGTGTCAACGAGCAGGCACACTATGAGCTGGAGTCGCGGAGATCGGTGCAAAAGCTTGTGAATCACTGGCGTGGACCAGCAACTGGCGACGACAATCGCTACTGCTGACCGGTTCAGCCACAGTCCCGGCACGTATTTGCTGAAGGAGTGCGCCTGAACGGACTGAAGAGCGGTCTCGACCGTCTCTCGCACGAGGAACAGGAGCGCAAAGTACTTACCGCCGACTCCAAAGTACCCTGTCGCGCCGAATGAGCACTCCCAGGCTTGCGACGCCGTCTTCTCAACACGCCGCAGGGATTTGGTTGTGACAGTGAGGACCGAGTCAAGGAGTTTGTGATTGTGCACAACGAGCTCGCCAACTTTCACGCGAGCTGAAGCCATTCTCCGCTGAGACTTGATCTTGATGAACGCTCCAATCAGCCTGAATGCGCGCGAGTGGAAGAAGAGCGAGCGTCGACGCGCCGACTTGAAGATCATCTCGCACAGGAACACGACGTGGAGCACAGCAAAGACTCCAAAACACCCTATCACCACTGGGATGTCGCTCGTGTCGATCACGAGCTGGTTCGCCTTCATGTGGGTGCCCACGATCGTCGTAGGGATCATGTGGTAGAGCAGCGCCACGGAGACGTAGTAGCCGCCACACGCCAGGTGGATGAGCACGATCACGACCCACAAGGCTCTAGTGGCGACAATCTTGATTTTGTTGCTGGAGGCGCTGGCTCGGGAACCGCTCACGATCGACTGACTTGAGGATCCTTCAGGGCTTCTGCGTACCCCGCTGACCTTCATCGATGGTGTCTTTGTTGCTTAGGCGTGCGGCACGTCTGTGGCGTTGATCATGCGGGCTCTTCAATATGCGTCGGATCTAAATCTGTGTTGGCTTCATTGCTTGCATGGCTGGAACAAAGCGCTTGTGCGACGGTGGTGGTGGTGACCTCGTCGCAAAATTGATCTTCGTATAAATAAATTTCTCTTCCGTTACCAAAGCGAGTAACCCACGCGATCTTCAGCATTGGAGCTGCGCATACGTCGTCTACAGAGATGATGATGGTTCAAGCTTTGCTTATAACCTAACGCCGCAACTGTCGCCGTCTCTCGTGTGTTTCTTGCTGTTGTGCACATCGTCGATGCGCGTCCGGCGCCCGTCGCGATGTTGTACTTGCGCATATAACAGACAGCTTCCCACAAGCACCGTGGTACCATCGCCATGACGTCAATTGCAGTTGCGACCAAAATGTTGTCCCCGCGCCAGTGTCCAGTATGAGCTTCGCCTATTTGCTTCTCCTTCTTCAGCATCGTAGCAGCAATGATTGCGGATGCGGTGGGAGCTACAGCAGCAGGGTATGTATGCTTGTCGAGCTGTCGGTCGCGGTATGGCGGTGGGCGGAGTCGGAGCAAGCATCACAGCAGCACCAGCATCCGCCGATGCGATCGATGTGAAGCTCGATCACTTGATTCTCAAGTGGCAAGTGCGGATTTATAAAAAATAAATAAAACATCATAATTTCGTTTTGTATTAACGAATACAAATTCGTTAATTCGTATATATGATAAACTGCGGATTTATATAGTGCAACTTTAAGTGAAGCTTCAACATTAATAATCATGTAGCAAATGTAAAATCCGACAAATCAGGTTTTTGTGGGTTAACCCAGATTTTGGGTTAATCACTTTGGGTGATCCATTGCAAAGAGCTTCTTGCAACGGACGCCTTCATCATCATGAAGAACCTACTGCAGCTCTCCGGTGCGCGCGCGTACTGATCTCTCTCTCTGCGTGTGTATGAATCGCATGTGCGCATGACTTATGATATCTCCTTCTCTCGCTGTTTCTATGTGTAGTGCTGCTGCTCGCGGTGGCGCTGGCTGTCGTGACGTGGTACGTCACGCTCACACCCTTCTGGCTCACGCAGACGGGTGAGCGCAACAGCACGCTCTTCTACTCGCAGGGCATCGGCCTGTGGCTCAACTACACCGAGCACGTGGGTGATGCAAGCTTTGACCCGGGCAACTCGCTCTGGATCCCGCCCCAGGAGAGTGCCGCGCACTCGTTCGCCGACCAATGGTGCGTCTCAGTGGCTCAGGATCTCGTACTAACTTACTATCATTACAATCTGGATCATAGCGTAGCCGCTCATGTGCATATGTGTGTCTTTCTTTCTACTACAGCGCGATAGAAGCGCCGTTCTGCGATAATGCGATCGGCGAGCTGCACAAGCAGTTCTGCCAGGTGCGCGCCGTGTACTGCGGACCGGCGATCAAGTTCCTCCAGTTCGCGCTCTCGCTGCTCTCGGGCGTGGCCGTGCTCATCGTCGCCTGGTCGGCGCTGCTGATCACGACCAAGCGACGCACGGTCGTGGACTACTACCTCATGCAACTTTGCATCGGCAGCGGCCTCGGCTTCCTCGTCGTCGCCATCGTCTGGTACCTCTTTGTCTTCCGCGTCATCATCGACTCGACGTACTACAAGGATCAGTACAACCGCTGCGCTGAGAACGCGGCCGGGCGAAAGTGCTGGGGCATGGGCGTCTGTCTCTACATGATCGTCGTGTCGTCGATTATGTACCCGATGCTCTCAGTGCTCGTGGCGACCCAGGTCACGCAGAAATTCCGCACTTTCCAGGTATGTAGACATAATTTTTCTACGTTTTCCTCTTTTACGTGCTGAGATATTGATGAATCTTTGCTACTTGTGATTCAGCGCGCACTGCGCCGGCTCCACGAGTCCGCGACGATAGTCGATATCCCTCCGCCTGTGGTGCAGCTCAAGTCGTCAGCCATCAACGACATGAGCAAGACGGCTCTGGAGGCGGCGCTCACCTCGGCTTCCGCTGTTTCCGTCGAGATCTCGGCTGTCCAGCAGGACAAAAAGTTCGGCTCGCTCGAGCCGCTAAAGAAGCCACCAGCCGTGCTCCGCGCCGTGAACGTGCACGAGATCGACGTGAGCGACAGCGAAACAGAGGAAGAGAAGCGCGACGAGAGTTTCAACACCAAGTACCGCCACCAAGTCCACGAGGAAGCGGCCACGAAGAAAACAAAGAAGTCGCAGACTACTAGCACGACGTCGACTACCAAGACGACGATTACACAGCAGCGAGACTCGCTGTAAACGAAGGGACCATATAGAAGCATCACGGCTGCATACGCCTTGACCGAGCACGGCATGGCTGGCTGCCTGCAGCAGAACAGAGTGACGAGAAATCCATCCTGTCTTGAGGATCCAAATTTACTGGCGATTGTGTTTTGCTTATCGTGGTGTGAGTTGACTGATCTGTTCTAACTTCGCAGGTATCCCAAGTTCTAAGATCAAAATTCGTCCCAAGAGTTGGCCGGTGGTACGTCCTTCCAGGACTCAAACTCTGCCAGATCGTCACTCGTCACAGCTTGGAAGTGCTTGCCGTCGGTTTCGTCCTTCAGCTCGGGCTTCCACGGCGCGGCCATAGCTCTCTGCTGAAGCGCGTCCCAGTCAAAGTCGCTGAACCAGGGATGCTTGCGGATGTCGTTCAGTGCGCCAGCTACCATGGACGCGCGTCGCTCAGGCTGGCGGTGCAGGAGCGACATCACAAGCTGCTTCCACGTCTCGTTGCAGTCCGCGGGGAACGCAACGCGGTTCTGCAGGATGTTCTGGTAGATTGCGAGGTGGTCGTCACTCCCCGATGCGAACGGGGAGTCACCCATGACCATCTCGTACAAGAGCACACCGAGCCCCCAGCTATCGACTGCGATGCCATGGCCGACGCTGAGAATGATCTCCGGTGCAAGGTACTCCGGTGTGCCGCACAGCGTGTATGTCTTGCCGCTCACTTTTTTCGCGAATCCAAAGTCCACGAGCTTGGCGTAGCCGTCATTGTCGAGCAAGATATTCTCCGGCTTCAGGTCGCGGTAGGCCACGCTGCGCTCGTGCAGATATGCGAGCGAGTTTATGCAGCACACAGTGTAGAACCGCGCGTCTTGGAGCGAGAGCGTAATGGGCTTGCCCGCAGGTGATACGATGCGGCGAAAGAGTTCGCCGCCAAGCAGCAGCTCCGTGACAAAGTAAATCTTCCGGTCGTCTTGCAGCGCTGTATAGAACTTGAGCAGGAACGGCGAGTCGATCTTCTCGAGAAGCTGCTTCTCGCCGCAGATGTGATGCACCTGGCGACTTTCTTCGAGGCGCGCCTTCCACATCTCCTTGACGGCGACAAACCGACGCGACGGCGTGTGCTGAGCGATGTACACGATGCCGTACGAGCCCATGCCGATGATCCTCACGCGCTCGAGGTTCGCGATAGAGATCCAATGCGAAAAGCACTTGTCAGCATTGAGCGTCTCGCGCTGCTTGGCAAGGTCATGCAGCTCGCTCTTCACAGGCGCAAAGATACTCTCGAAGTGCGTTCGGTCGAGCACGAAGCAATCGACTTTTGAGCACGCGATGACCGACGCCATCCGAGGCGAGCGGTTGAGCAGCGCCATCTCGCCGAAAGTGTCCCCAGGTCCGATTCGAGCAACTTCGACGTCTGGTGGCTGGCCCTTTGCTGATGAGAAGGATGATCGCGCTGACGATGATGAAGACTGAGGGGACCGCTGAAGCACCTTCGCTTCGCCGTCCTTGACAATAAAGAACGTGTCGCCTTCGTCGCCTTCGCGGATGATGAACTCGCCCGGCGCGTACGAAATTTGCTGCGCCAGGTCCAGCAGCTTTCTCTTTAACGACTCGGGAACATTCTTGAGCACGTTGACGCTCTCAAGGATGCGCCAGAGGCGGTTGTAGTCCAGCACTTCCTGCAGCGGCCCCAGCAGCGACGTGAACGTCTCCTGGTCCAGCGCCATGACCTGCACGTCGGTCTTCGCGATGACAGTTGCTGCGCGCGGCTCAGAAGCAAGCAGTGCGCGCTCGCCGAAGTAGTCTCCGTCTTTCAGTTCTACGACGCCGAACCCGTTGCCGATGTCGGTACAAGCCACTGTCCCCGACTGGATCATGTACAGCACGCTCCCAGACTCGCCCTTGTGCACGATAACGTCTCCAGCGCGGTATTGCAGCTGCTGAACCGAAGATGCGACGAGCTTGAGTTGCTCTACCGTGAGGCTTTCCAGCAACTTGACTTTCTGGAGCGCCTGGAGTGAGCTCTGCGCACTGTTGATCGAGTTTTGCGCGGCGACGTAGCGGAAGAACTTGCCTCGCAGCGCATAGAGCGAGCCACGGATGCCTGGGTCGGCGGCAACACTCGCGCTTCGCTTGCCATTGTATAGCAAACCCAACTCGCCGAAGGTTGCGTTGGGAGTGAGTCGATTGATGACGACACCTTGGGTGTTCGTGACCGCAAACTTGCCCGAGCGCACGACATAAAACTTGTCGCCGACCTCACCCTGCCTGATGACCCGCTCGCCGGGCTCCACGATCTGGATGAACATGAACTTGGCGAGCGAGAAGAGCTGCTCAGTCTGCATGCAGGAGAAGAGTACGTTCTCGCGCAGTGCCATCACGATGCGCTCTTGCTCAAGCAACGAGATCTCCGTGTTCTTGCTCATGGACTGGAGCATGACCATGACGGCGATCTCCTCGCCGTGGATCGCGTCGATGCTGTCCGTGTTGCGGATGCTCGACCGTCGGTAGCGGATCATCTCGGCTAGCACACCTTCTTGGACCCGCGCGACGCTGGGGGTGTTCGCGAGACTGACATCCAGGCTGCTGGTGCTCCCAGACGACTTCACAGTCACATTGTATTCTTCGATGTATCGCGGAACAGAGTTCACGCAGCCCATGAACACTGCTGTAGGTGCGTTGATGGCCTTGTGCGTGTGCTACTGGCGCGTGCTGTGCGTCTTCTGAGCTATCAGGCGGACGAACAGCTCGCTGTGTTGGTCGGGGGTCAAGACTCAACGACAGCACCAGCATCATGAGGCTCGCATCCGTCATAAGGTTGGCCTTTGAGGCATAAATTTAGGGCGCGGTGTGGTATTTCCGAGTGCACATAAGAGTCCCACGTTCAAACTACGTGAGGACAAAGGTCAACTGCTGCTGTCTGGTTCGTTACTCAGTTTCCAACGGCGTTTCTCCTCGCGTCTTTTGGTGAGAAGAGCCTTTTGTGCAAGCGCCAGTGAGGAACCAGGTTACACACACCAATGCATCGCCTCGGGGTCCGACACCCGGAGGTGGCCGTGATCAGCGACGAGCTCATCCGCAAGGTCGCGTGTACGGACGTGGACTCAACGAACACGAATGCGATCAACGAGAGCGACCAGACGGTTGACTTCATCAAGCTGCAGACACTCTCACTCTCGTTCCAGAACGTCTTCAAGATGGAGAACCTCGAGACGCTGCGCAACCTGGTGAAACTCCAGCTCGACAACAACGTGATCCAGGAGATCGAGGGCATCGGCCACTTAGTGCACCTCGAGTGGCTCGACCTGTCGTTCAACAACATCACGGCGATCAAGGGGCTCGAGACACTCGTGAAGCTCACGGACTTGAGTCTCTACAACAACTGCATCACCAAGCTCGAGAACCTCGACTCGCTCAAGAAGCTACAGGTTTTGTAGTATACGAGTCGTCTATGAAGCGGTTATCAAAGCATCTGACTATGTCCTGGCCGCCTTGCTTCGTGTAGGTGCTCTCGGTCGGAAACAATTCGCTGTCGACCACAGACGGCTTGTTGTACCTCAAGTGCCTAGACAGCCTTCGCGTCCTGAATCTCTGTGGCAACCCGGTGTGCTCTGATCCCGAGTACCGACCGTAAGTCGAGATGACAATTGCAACGTCTGCGTTCAATCTGCGCGCATAAAACAGAAATTCTATCCGATTGGAGATGCAGGTTCCTGCTGGCGCACCTCGACAAACTCCAGTATCTCGACTACGCGCTGGTGGACTCGAATGAAGCCATCCAGGCGCGCGAGCAGTACCAGGATGAGCTTGAGGAGATGAAGGAGGTGAAAGCAATCGAAGATGCGGCACTTGCAAGAGAAGCTGAGCAGATCAAGTATCTCGCGATGCTCAAGGACGCGAACGTGATCACGCTCGAGGTGCGTTGCGTTGGCTCTACTACTTTGCATCAAGGCCTCGTGAGACTCTAAAGTATGTGGCTTCGAAATGAACACAGACACTGCTGACCGACATGTTCAACGAGGACACGGAGATGAACAAGATTGAGGTGCTCCCGGGACTACGCAACATCATTGACGACTACAACGAGAAGGCGAAGGCGGCGACCGAGGACGTGAAGGTCGTGCTGCTGGAGAAACACACCACGCTGTCCAAGGAAGTGGATCAGTTCAAGGCAAAGTACGAGAAAGTGCAGCTCGAGGCCCAGGAGAGCAGCATCCGCGCGATCGAGGGCCACCGACGTGTTGCCAAGCAGCTGCTCAAGCAGGCTGCCGTCGCGCAGACGTCTGAGAACGAGGGCTCGGCTGCTGGGCAGCAGTTCCTGAACGAAGCCAAGGCTTCGACTGAGAAGCTCCATAGTGAGCTCATGAACCTGGAGTCAGATTTGGTCGAGACGGCGCAGGAGCTGATTGCCAGTATGGAGGTATCGATCGAAGCTGTCGGCACCGAGGCACGCGAGATCGCGACCGAGCACTTCCGCACCGTCGAAGTGCTCGAGAACAATTTCTTCGAGAACGTAAGTCAATTGGCGGTCACGCTACTGGAGCGCATGGCGTCGGAAGACGGTGAAGAAGACGACTTCCTCACCGACGAGTGCCGCGCGATCCTGAACGATCGCGACGCGCTTAATAACGCGATCAACGGCTCGCATGACATCCACATTGGCAAGTTGCTCGCCCAGGAGGACGTCATGCGCGAGCAGAGCCTCGCGAAGATTGCCGACGTGATCAAGAGCGCCAAGGATCACGAGTGGGCGCGCAACCGAGCGCGCATCGCCGAGGTGCTCAACATCAAGGAGAAGCACCTGGGCGAGATCAGCAAAGTGCGCGATGAGCTCAATCGTGTCGACGACGAGTTTTACTAGCCACTATGGTAGTTCCATATATTGAGGAAGGTAGCGTTAAGCTATGCAAGTCATTTCTTGCCTGCCATGGTAGCCACAATCCTGTCGCGAAGCTCGTACGGTGTCCACGAAGGCGCGACAGGCTCCGTTCTCACGACTTGATGACTTTCGTCAAAGAAAACCAAGTGCGGCGGCTGTGCGAAGGGCTTGATCTAGAATTGTTGCCAAAGCCCAGAGCGAGTGGCGTTAAGCCATTGTCAAAGTATACCGACACCAAACAAAAGCACTTTGTTACATGTACCTCAAAGTTGGTAATGGTCGTGTCAATCTCCTGGTCGCGAAAGGCTCGGATGTGCGGAAACTGCTGGAGCTGGCACGAAATGTGGACGGGCGCGCGCAGCTCAGCTCGCGCCACCGGCTGATCGCTCTGCTTCGCCGTGAACAACAAAATGAAGCAAGACATATGAAAATCGTCAGCGACCTCAACCGATGATGAACCGTCCAGTAGTGTTAACAGCCATTGATCGCACTGCTGTGGCTTGAGGCAGGATCTGCGCCAGGAGAAGCAATTGCTCGCGTGAGAACTCGGACTCGAGACGCACTGGCAGCGACGCTGAGCAAGTGGCCGTCGCCATCGCTGCATGTATTGGCTCGGATGTCAGGATCCTGGCGGCCACACTCGTACACAGTGCCCACATAATGCGTGTTCTCGTCATGACTTGAGACGCTGGACAGCGATCTTCAGCTTTGGCTCTCAGAAGCTGCCCAGCAAAGAAGACGGATGGGGTTGGTCGTGTGGTCCACTCCGAGCAAGCTGAGAAGGGATATTTTGGGAGTCTCCTGCCTTTGTGAAAGCTCCAGTCCTGACAACTTGGCCGCAGCAAGTGAATATACCTCAACTTTCAACCTGAACAAATGGATGATCAGGATCACGACCCACAGAACTCTGGTAGCGACAACCTTGGCCCTGCAGCTGGGAGACTGGGTGCCGCTGACCATCGCCCATCTCGATGGTGATTCACACTCGTTGCGTATTCTGCGGACTTTCATCTCTCTTGCATAAATTACAGGCAGCTAGGCACCGTGCAGCAGCTTGGAGTCGTCGACCGGGGCTTCCCAATAGCTTCAGTCCACTCTCCATGTTTCTACGGGCTCTGCATTTGTGCGTGGCTGACGATTGCTCGGCCAGGAAGACGCGATGCACGACCAGAGTCCCATAACTATCGTGCAGTGACTCTGAGCAAGAAGTCAATATCCCTGTTGCATACCGATCCGCGAGGTGCTTGCCGGATAGACGGGGCGATCATCTTCATGACCATGCGTCCGACGATGAGTGAGCTCCAGAGGCGGAAGGATATATGACACAACTCACAGATGAGAGGGATACTTTGAGATGATCAGTTTCGCGAATGAGTTGACGCTCTTAGCTCCACACACGGAGAGGCAGCCACAGAGCTAGCTCAGACAAGTGTTTGAGCTCACGTGAATAGCATCAGAGACGCCCACATCCGAGCGAAGGACCGACCATCAAAATGAAAACCAGCGTATCATGCGAAAAGCCCGAAGGATTTACGACACAGTCAATCACCAACGGCACCCAGTCTTCCAGCGACAGCAGGACTAAGGTTGTCGCCACCAGTTCTGTGGATCGTGATCCTGATCATCCACTTGGCGTGCGGCGACTACTACGCGTCCGTGACACCGATCCATCACACGATCCCAACGACTATCGTGGGTGAACATATAATGGCGAACCAGCTCATGATCGACATGAGCCACGCCCCAGTGCTGGTCGCGATGAATGCGGTCTTCACCGCGCTTCATGCTGCATTCTTGTGCGAAATGCTCGTCAAGTCGGCTTGTTGACGCTCCCTCTTCTTTCACTCGCGTGCGTTCAAGTTGACTGAAGCCCTCGCAAAAGTCAAGTCTAAGCGGACACTTTTTCCTACTCGGGTGGCAGTTGGAGAAGGCACTTCAGCCAGCCTCAGGATTCTGCATTCCGTGATCATCGTCACGAAGACATCGTTCCAGCACGGAGAGGACAGCTTCGAGCGTATGAGAGTGCTCGTTCGGCGCGATGGGCTACTTTGGAGTCGGTGGCCAGCACTTCGCACTCCTGTTCCTCGTGCGAGAGATGGTCGAGACTGCTCTCCAGTCCTCTCAGGCGTACTCTGCGAGTAAGTATATCTTGAATAGAATTGAAAGACTCATGATCGTTCGTGTTACTTAAATCAAATAGTATATAAGCTCAAGTAGCGAACATAGCGCTCTTGTATTTCATTTCACTCCTTCGTCGCGACTCAATCAAAGTGATCGAGCATTCGTTCTTGCAGCTGCATCCACTTTGTTCTTTCCTGCAGCTCTACTTGAATTTTCTGGCGCTCAATACTACTCTTCATCTCAAGTTCTTGCTTCTTCTGCATGCGTTTCATCCTCATTTCCTTGATTTTGAGCTCACGGTGCATCTGAAGCTCCTTCATCTTGAGCGCTCCCATCAGGTCCATTTCCTCGCGCCGCAAGACAGAGTCGATCTCTTTTATGAGGTGATAGTCATAAAAAATGCCTGCCTCAAGAATCGCCTTTCATGATTCAAACATTAAAAAAATCCACTATCACCATATCACTTTAAGAAATTTATAAAATCAGAAAGATGCAGAGGATGAAATTCGTGATGTAATGCACACAACTAAAAGTATCTATTCTCCCTCGCGACGTTTCGAGTCAAAAACTACAGCCGTGGTGAGGTGTCCACCCAAATTATCAAGCGGTGAAGTTAATCCGTTATGTACCTCGAGCACAAAAAATATCGTTTAAAAAATATCTACCGATATTACCGGTATTATGATTTGCCAATCACATGAGACACTTCATACCGGTAGAACTTCGATATACTGTGCCACTCATATATCACATCTTATCGGTATACCGATTTATTTGAATTAGGATGTGATTACCTCTCCCCATCGTTTTGCTCGTGAAAAAATTCAGTCCGCTCTTCTCTCCTCGCGCTTCATTTAATCTTGAACAAAGTATGCCCGT
This sequence comes from Globisporangium alternatum, assembly GCA_023334315.1. Lineage (NCBI taxonomy): Eukaryota > Oomycota > Peronosporomycetes > Pythiales > Pythiaceae > Globisporangium > Globisporangium alternatum. Next base: position 7,472 of record JAASGT010000122.1, on the reverse strand, counting down.
CTGCCCGTCCGGCCAGTCCAAAAGAGCAAGTGACGACAGAAAGCAGGAGAGCGAGTGAGCGAGAAGGAGAACGTAGAGTACGAGTCTTCCTGCCGCATCAGGCGCTTCACTCACTCACTACTACGGACACACAGACAAACAAGCGCGTGCGTGGGCGTGAAATCGCGACACATGTACGAGGGAAACGGCAACGTGTTCAACCCCGCGTCGCGCTCGGGCTTCCGCAGCAACGTGAGCGGCATGCCGTTGACCAACAGCAGTGCCCCCATCGGCGTCGGCGGTCGACCCTTGTCACCCAAGTCGTCGTCGCGCAGCCTCGGCGTGGGATCGTCGGAGACCGGCACGGACCCAGACGTGAACATGCTGCAGGACAGCAGTCGTGGAAATGGTACCGGACCGCCCGCCGAGTCGCTGCGCACGTGCTTCCAGTCGTCTACGCGCTGGTTCCAGCTCGTGATGTTCTTCGCGTTCGCCATTGCGCTCGTGTTTGCGCTCACAAGCGAGTACGAGAATCTCTCGCCCGGGCTCATCTGGGGCGCCGTGCTCTCGAGCTTCTCGGTCTTCTTCGTGATCCTGTCGTACGCGAGTGTGCCCGGCTACCGCCAGCATCCGAACCCGCTCGTGTTCTGGCGCACGATCGCCGACGCGTTCTTCGTGCTGCAGCTGCTCGCACAGCAGTTCGCGCGCTGCCTCTTCTTCAACTGCACATCGCTCTGTAACGACGGCAACCTGCAGTGCGGCTGCTCGCAGGACCAGGGCGCCGGCCCCACGTGCGACGTCTTCGCCGGGCTCTTTGAGTTCTCACTCATTGCCGCCGAGTGCTGGTTCTTCTGCATGACGCTCAACCTGCTCGTGAGTCTCACGAACCCGTTCACGGACTTCAAGCGCAACACGCGGTTCTTCCACATCTTCTGCTGGGGCATGGGACTGCTCATGGGCCTGCTGCTCATGAACGTGGACGACTGGGCCGGGTACTCGGACCTCGGCGTCTGCTGGACGAACGCGCTCAAGAACCTCCCGAACCGCAGCATGGACACGTGCGACCCGAATATGCTCGTGATCTCGAACTTCTCCGGCGAGAGTTACAAGGTCGTGCGCGCCAACATCATCAGCTGGGTCTTCTTCTACGTCTGGATGGGCTTCTTCCTCTTCTGCAGCATCGTCGTGTGGCTCTGGGCGTGGAAGCGCTTGAGCGAGGGCATGCCCGAGACCTACGCCGTGCGCGTGCAGTCGATCAACCGCGCGCGCTTTAACGTGCTCGCCGTGACGTTCTACTGGCTCATCGTCGGCGCCGTGTACATCAAGTTCCTCTCGCGCAACGACAAGTCGCGCAAAGACAACATCAGCGAGCTGCTCAACTTTCTCATCGCCGGGAAAGGCTACGTCGATCTCGTGATCTGGTTCGCGCTCAACGAATTCCGCGTCTCGCACTTCACCAAGTGTTTGTCCGACTACCCCGAGGAGATCGACGTGGACTTGAACCCGCAGGTGAACGCAGCGCTGCGTCGCGAAGTGCTCTTCTACACCACGTCCGGTATTATCCAGGCCGTGCAGGCAGCCGAGCGCCTTCCAGCGTCCCAGCGCATCCAGCACCTCGCGCTGCTCCCTCAGAGCAAGAACCCAAACGGAAGCCTGCAGACTGGCAACAATTACATGCGCCAGAACTCGGAGGACACGACCGCGGCGTTTGACGAGAACATGCGCGTGTCCAAGCACTCGGGTGAGCGCACCAAGACGTTCCATGACTACGAGCCGCACGCGTTCAAGAAGATCCGCGAGCGCTTTGGCGTCAACAACGAGGCCTACCTGCAGTCCCTCTCGGCGACCGCAAAAGAGCGATTGAGTGAAGGTGCGAGTGGTGCGTTCATGTTCTTCTCGGCCGATGGCTCGCTGATCGTCAAGAGTACGAGCAAGGAGGAGACAACTTTTCTGCGCAGCATCGCGCAGCAGTACGCGGACTACCTGTGCTCCAAGCCAAACTCGTTGCTCACGCGCTTCTACGGCTGCCACTGCCTGGAGCTGTACGGCAAGCAGTTCTCGTTCATTGTGATGGCGAACCTGTTTGACACGAACCAGGTGATCCACTCGCGCTACGACATCAAGGGCTCGTGGGTGAACCGCCACGGCGATTTGCCGAAGCGCGGCAAGAAGGTCACGTGCCGCCACTGCAACGGCAAGTACATCTACCAGAGCTCGGCGCCAGACAGCATCAGTTGCCCGCTGCGCCTCGGCGGCCACGAGCCAAACGTCGTGCTCAAGGACTCGGACTTGACGCAGAAGCTCAAGCTCGACCGTGACATCTCAATGCAGCTCTACAAGCAGCTCTGCGCGGACAGCGACTTGCTCTGCTCGTTCGGCATCATGGACTACTCACTGCTCATGGGAATCAACGAAGTGGAGTACGTCGTGGACGAAGGCGGAAGCTTTGAAGACGCGCTGCCGTCGCCGGTGAACATTGGCGTGAACAACCGCCACGGAGAACCAGTTCAGCCAAGCTACAACCCTTTTACGGAGAGATCGATGCTGGACCCACGGGGAATATCGCAGACTGGCGGCGTGCCAGGCGGTGTAGGAGGTGCGGCTGCTTTGGGAGCGAGCACGAACGGCGGCAACCGCCCTCGTCACCACGTGAGCGTGTCGTCGCAGTCGAGCGCGGCCGACCTGAACCTGAACCGCACGCGTAAGGTGTCGAGACAACGCGATCCGCTACGCAACACGCGGTCGGAGAGCAATGCGTCAGTGGCGTCGTCCGGCCGTCGCCTGCCGCGATCGGGCATGCGCATGGCGAACACTGTCGTGGGCCCGGCGTACTACCACCTGGGCGTGATCGACATCCTGCAGACCTGGACGCTGAAGAAGCGTGCTGAACGGTTCTTCAAGATTGTATTTAAGGGTGTGGATGGCAATGGCCTGTCGGCGATCCAGCCGAAGGTGTACAAGGCACGCTTCCAGGCCAAGCTGGCGGAGATCCTCGGCGTCGACGACATCGTGGGCACGGACACGCTCGACCTCTTCACGCAGCAGAACTCGCACATGGACGTGGACACGCGCGACACGGCGCAGCTGAACGTGCAGTCGATCCGGTCGTTGCCATCGTCCGACCACCACTTTCTCTCGTCCGTCGACTCGCACTACGGAGACAGCCGGTCGTCGTCGAACGTGCTGCGCCAGCGCAGCCTCGAGCACTCGAACTCACAGTCGGTCGGCCAGGACACGGAGGAGTACGCGGGCATTGACTACCATTTATAATCAATCGGTCGGTGGTCGTCGTCATCCGTCGTCGTCGTGAGCAGATTGACGTTTGTTTGTATCTACAGAGTCCCTAGATGGAACGCGTTCGCTTTCGAAGGGAGTGAAGAATGGCGACAGGAAGAGCAAGAGCAAGATTAATGGGAACAACTATCAACACAGGTGCATTTTGAAAATTGTCGAGGCTTGTGCATTTGTGAGAATGGTTGGTTATCAGGTATGTGCTACAGGTAACTGCTCGGCGCGAAAAGTGAAGTGTACCGCGCGATCTTCGATGCCCGTCCGCAGACGTTGGACCAAAGCTCACGCCCATCGTCCAGCTCTAAGCCATGATGAAGAAGTGTGTGCCTATCAGATTGACCATTCTGGGGCCGCTTGTAGTCAGTTCAGCGAGCAACGTTATCAAAACACGGACGAGTTCGAATCTGCGCTTCAAGATCATGATCAGCAAACACGGATGACGAGAGCCTTGATGTCTTTGTCGAGCGCTGCTCCCAGCCGCGCGCACAAGGGCGCCATCGAAGCCATCACCTGGACGCGACGCAGGAACGACTTGCGCGTCATTCACTCTGATAGCGACGCGACACTCGCGCCCGCCATGCTGATCTGCAGCAGCGACGGCGATGGCTCGGCGTACTCGGGAAGCTCGCTGAGCGGGTTTGAACTTACATCGAGCCAAGTGAGCGTCGAAAGCTAAAAGATTGCAGTTGGCAGGGCGTGATGCTGTTGTGCTGGAAACTACTGCGCACGGAAGTCATGCGCAGCAGCACATCTGGGACATCGGTGAAGCTGATCCCTAGAGCAGTAGATTGAGGTCACGCGGCCAAATGTCGGGCAGATCCGGTGGAAGCTTGTTGAGCGAAACACCTCCAACAAGAACGGTGCCCGGCGTCTGAGGAAATCGCGTGCGAGAAGACCGGGAGGCAGACTGCTGGATGGATCACAAGCCGACGTCATGTTGAGAAAACCGAGCGAGATCAGCTGCAGATTCGGGTGGTGCACTTTTGACAGCGCCGCGCTCTCAGACCACTCGAGAACCGTGCTGAAAGTATTGTAGAGCCCCATCAAACTGTGCAGCGACCGGATACTCGCGGGCATGCAAAACTTGGGGCAGTTGGTCACCACCAGCAGTTTGTTCGCCTGCGTGTCCAGAGGAGCCCACCGTGCTTCAAGCTCGGCCGGCGCTCCGACCATCCCAACATGGTTGCTGCAGTCGATCTTCATCGCGGCACACATTGGCTTGGTTACCAGCCACGGACGCACGCGCACCATGCAGTCAACCAGCTCAGCCGAATCACCAGCGCTCGAAAGGTGCAGACCTAGGATAGCAAACCCCGAGATGATTAACCTGGCGTGCACCGCTTTCTCGAACCTGTGTCTCGCTTTTACGGCTGCGCTCTTTGTCTGACTCGTCACGTTCGAGTTGTCTGTAACTTGGTCTGGAGCCACGGGCTTGCTCTTCATATCCGCCAAAGTCGCTACGAGGAGATTCACGCCGTCTAGGGACAACAGTAACGTAGCTGCGAACAGTTCTCGCATGCTCAAGTCGAACCAGGACTGGATAAAGAGCTGCTTGAACTCGCTGTTGAGATTGGTGACTCAGGCGTCATCGATTTTCAAAGCTTCGTAAAGCTGGGTCGTAATAGGGGAGATATATCGCTCCAAGCGCGAGTAACGTGCCGATACAGGCAACCTCCCCAAATTGAGTCACCACTAAAATGGCATACCCTTCCAAAATCGATTGATTTACTTTTTGACCAGCTCCTCATGTAGGTTGGAGGGACCGACCACCAATCAGTCCGAACGCCCGCAGCCATTCGAAGCCTTTGATCTGCTTCTCAATGAATTAGCACACACACAACAGAGCTGACAGCGAGCAGCGCGTTGTCGACGCGGTCACCGTATGTGCGCCTTACAAACGAGCAGAAGCAAGAACTGCAAGATCAATACGCGATCGTTCCTGACCGCAGCTATGGTGAGCTCGGAGCTTGGGCCGCAACGACCTTCCAGCTCGCTCGCCCTCCATCGCGGATGGTGCTGCACCGCACTCTGCAACAGCCCGACAAGACGCTGCGCCCGTCTGCCAAGTCGAGCAGGGACGTCACCTTAGCTCTGCTCGAGCGGAAGCTGCTGCTGTGGATCGTCAAGTGCAAGGAACTCCAGCTACCCGTGGCCACCGGTGCAACGATCTGCGAGAAAGCGGCACGGCTCCGCGACGAAATCGTTTCGACAGCGCCGGCACAAGTCAGCAGCCAGCTCTACGAGCTGTCGTTCTCCAACGGCTGGCACTACAAGCTCCAATTGCGTCACAGCCTCAGCTCAAAGCGTGTGCATGGAGAAGCAGCGTCCGCTGACCTCGCGGCTGTGAACGACAGGAGGGCAGCTCTTCAGATCCTGACGGCAAGCTACGCTCGGTGCGACATATTCAACCTCGACGAGACCGCCTACTTCTACTGCGCGCCGCCAAGGACGAGCATCTCGGCACGTCTGTTCTCGGGAAGGAAGATCTCGAAGAAGAAGATCACAGTCGTGATCGCGTGCAACTCGGATAGGATCGCGAAGCTTCCGCTGCTCTTTATCGGCACAAGTCATCAGACGAGGTGCTTCGAAGTCAAGAACAGAGCTGGAAATCGACTACGCAAGCACGCCTAAAGCATGGATAAATACTGAACCCTTCCAAAACTGGGTTGTTCGATTCAACGAGAAGATGCGAGCCGAGGATCGTCACGCCATACTCCTACTCAACAATGCCTCCTCTCACCGCGTCGAAGCGCCACTCTCCAATGTCTCACTGCATATGCTTCCCCCAATACCACCTCCTACCTGCAGCCACAGGACGCCGGCGTCATACGGTAGTTTAAAGCGCAGCTCAGCAAGCACCAGACTCGGCACGTGCTCGGCTGTCTCGAGAAGCTGCTGGGACGAGCAGAAGCCGAGGGGAGTGAGTACCAACGAAGAGATGTGGATCGTGTCTACAATGTGGACATCCTAACTGCGATGCGCTGGGCACAAGAAGCCTGGAAGAGCGTGACGGACACGACAATCGAAAACTACTGGCGTCACACACAAATTCTCGATGACGACATGTACGAACTTGTAGATAGCCTAGAAAAGTTTAGACTTTAGAGTCAGTCGCAGTTGCTACTCTAAGCCAATTTGAACTTTCATGTTCGTGCACATGCGCTCGCCTGCGTGCACTTCCCAATGGTGTGCAGCACTTTGGCGAGTTCTGTGCGTGGCGGGAGGGTTGCCCGGTAACTCCCCCTCCTGAATCTCGTGAGTGTGCCGGTTTGTTCTGATTCCACAATTTTGGCTCGGATTTGGCAGTAACAGATGACGACCTCTCGCGGCACGCACTGTACTCTTCAACCTGTAATTTCTAATACCTCTTACAAAGCGGAAACCTTTAAAAAATAGATTTTTGCTTGGTGTGTTTTTGCGTCTCAATTTAGGGAGGTTTGCCTGTACAAAGTAGTTGGCGGAACGGCTTTAGGCAAAAGAAGGTAGATTGGTGATCCAAGTGCCATTTCTGGTGATTTTGACCATGTTAGGATTTCCCTTGCGCAGTACGGAAGCGCTCGAGCTTGGACTCCTTTCCGAGCACCGGCACGACTGCGAGCGCTTCCTTCCCCATTGATGCACCGTGCGACGCTGATCTCTCGTAGCGTCACAAGTCGGCCTCGAAACGATTAACTGAGTAGTCTAGTAAAGTGATCGGGAAAACTAGGAAATGTGGATAAGACTAGTGGTCCAACTGCTTTTCTGGCACAGCTCTCCTTCAGAATACCGTCACGGAAAATCGCATAAAAATATATTAAATATAGAAGGTTTTTGGACAGATACAGGTATTGAATGTAGCAGGTAAAACACTTTACAGCAGCGATGGTCTTATACGGTCGTGTGGCCCGGTTACAGTCCTAAAGCAAGCTGATCTATGCTCTCAACGAGCTCATACACGTCGTCGTCGATAATCTTTGTGTGGCGCCAGCAGTTTGCCACTGTGGTGCTCGTCACTGTCTCTGTCACGGGGTGTGACCTGGCTTACACGTGGACTCACGAGGAAGCGTGTTTTTCAACTCTGGATATATTTTGTTTAATATGAATGCTCCCCAATAAAGAACGAAGCTTCTGAGAGCCACTCAAATATCGAACATGCTCTTATAGAGGGGTTCCCTCTACAAGAGTATATACGAGAATATGCAGGTGGGGAGTCCCGCTAGTCG
>JAASGT010001219.1:0-10031 GCA_023334315.1 Globisporangium alternatum | reverse complement strand
TCGTCTCGCGATACCTCGACGAGCTTGTTGTAGATCGCGCGGTGAGTGCCGAACATCTTGTTTAGGAGACGCACTTGGGCATCTTGTGATGCTGTTCAGTAAGATACCAATGTTAGCTATCTTACCCATTTTGTGTGTCAATGTGGACCGACTTTGACCATGTTTTTCAAAATAATTACACAACTCAGTGTAAAACCGTGTAAAATTGGTATCTCTCGTGCGGTTATTTGGTGTATTCCACGTAAGTCAGTCGAGTATGGAGTCGCGCTCGTCAATCAGGTACCCAACTTTCGCTTCGCTGATGTGCACGCGACAAACGTAGCGTCCGTCAGCTTTCATTACCGTGTGCACATGCCCAGCACGACGTTGTTCGAGATGGCGAACTCGCCCTTCACCCGCTGGTGCTCTGGGAGTCGAACCTTTTCGAACTTTACAGCCAACAATTTTTTGTGAGAATTTGGTGCTAGCGATGAGGGCAAATCGTCATTTGCAAGCGGTCTAGCTCGTGGTGGTCGGTCGATCAGAGGCTTGTAACTGGAACTAACTAAGCAACTCGACCAACCGTATCTTGAGTATACATACCGCTCTCTCATTCACAACCTTCACCAATCCTAGTTTTAATGATGAACTGATTGATCGTCTTCATTGGATCACCACTAACGTAATCATTGTACCTCTTGCTGCCGCTATCCCATGACGCGAGCTCTTTAACTTGTTGCGGCTGCAGCTATCGCAGTCCGAACCCTTCACTCTGTGTGATGGCAAGAAGCAGGCGCTCCTTGAGCTTCTCACGGGTGCTGTACTCTGGAAGCAGCAAGTGGTTGAAGCTGCCATTTTCCCCAGAAACACACACAAAACAATCTCAGCAACTTTGCCAACCAGATTGACTTTCGTTCATTGACACAATACGAAGCTTGGAGATGCTGTGTACTCACCAGGTATGCGCACTTGGGAGGCGGTCCGAGTCGGAGCCGTTGCGTGAGATCACAAACACCATATTGGACAGCCCGCGGATGGGCACGCGGTCGCTCCCCGTCGAGAACATGAGCAGCTTCTTCTTCTCTTCAAGCGAGAACTCGTGCACGACACTCCAGAAATTTCTGGGCAATACAATACACATGAGCGAGGCATACAAGGTTAGCAATATGAGCATACGCAATAATCCATGCAAATCGTCAACTTACTGGATGCACTCGCTGTCTTCTGTGTAGCCGTCGTCGTAGTGCGTCACTTCCTCGAGCGCTTCAAAGTCCAGGTCCGGGCTGCCACAGATCGTCAGGTGCAGCTCTTCCCAGCGGAACATCTGCAGCACTTCGCCGTTGCAGACCAAGTGGAACCCGCGGTGGAAGGCGTCGTACTGGCGCGCGACAGACTTGTTCAGAATGTAGTCGACGTACAACAACACGTACTCTTCTCGGTTCTCTTTCGTCACCGGAATCGCGCTGCCGCCAGGCTTGAGCTCCACGGTCTTGACGGCGCCAAACACTTCGTACGAGTACTCAAAGTTTCGCTGAAACACCTCTTCGACGTTTCCATCAAAGTCTAGCAGCTGACGTAGCCCTCTGCCCAGCTCCGGCATCGCGAGTTCGACGTCTTCGAGCCCCATCTTGCACTCCATAAGCTTCTTGTAGACAATGTGCGGAAAGTGCACGTCGAGGATCACGGCATTGTAGATTGCGATGCCCAGCAAAATGCCGATGAGCTCAAACTCCATTGTCGACTCGAGCGAGTCACTGTTGAACCACAGATGGTGTGTCTCTTCATCGTACGTGAACATGCCGAACGCGGGATCCAAGAGCTGACGGATGAGAATCTGGAAGTACTCCTTCTGCACGCCACCTTCGTCCACACCTTCTTCTCCGATGAACTTGACCTTCAGCGGCTTCTTCAACGTGTCTGCTGACAACCGCACGAGCTGCTGTAGGGAATCTTCAATCACATTCTCACGCCGCACTTTCAGGATCAGGTACTGGGACGCCAAGCCCATCATAGGACCCGCCAGCACGGCATCCTGAGCACGTGATCGCTGCTCCAGATCGGAGTCCACCTGAAGGATGCGGCTCTTGGAGCCAGCGTCCAGGACAAACGGGTAGTCGCAGAACGACAGCTCCGAGAGCATGCGCTGCGGGATGATGAACGGCTCGCGGCTCGAGGACGAGATTGCGTGGCGCTTCTTCATGAACGTGATGGACCGCGCGTAGTCTTCGATGATGTCGACCTCCGAGTTGACTGCGTCGTTGTAGAACTCTTCGTACGTCGCAAATGCCTCGCTGCGCTGGTTGTTGATGGTGTGGAGCTCTTTCAGGACGCTGCAGGACGCGTACACGAGGTCCAGTTTCCGCGATCCATAGAGACACACGGTGATCGCCTGCTGTAGGATCTGGAGCAGACGGTAGAGCTCATCGTTGTCGAAATGTTGGTCCCAGTGCTCGCGCACCAGCGCTTTCGCTACCGCCGACGAGTGGTAAAAGAGTTTGCAGAGCCCGCCAACGACGTTCAGGTACTCGGGATCGAAGAGCGACGGGTGCTCAAAGAGGATCAGGAAGAACCGCAGCGACTTGGGTGTGGACCACGTCGAGCAGACGTTCCATGGCTGCGACACGAGCGTCTCCAGCGCATTGCGCATCGTGTTCTGCAGCGCACTCTGGTCCGTACTCTGGCTCATTGCGGCGTTCAGCAAGTCGTAGACATCTGTCAGCAATGCGTGATCGATGCTCCACCACTTGTCTGCATCAGTAGCCTTTGCAGACCACTCGGTTGTGACAAATGCGGCGTTCAGCACGTCGAGATCCGAAAAGATCTGGTACACGAACTTCTTCACGTCTCGATACTCGTCGCTGGATGCGGCAGCGTGGAGCGCATCTCTCAGTTGCAGTCCCACTGGCGGCACGTCGTTCTTTACGACTGGTACGCTTGGAGCAGGAGTGGCGTGTGCTGGAGTCGCAGAGACAGCTTGGCTGCTTGTGGTGGGCTGCTCCTCGTGCTGTCGGTTCCCTTGAATCTCAACACCCGTCGTGAGCTCATGCTTTTCCGCCGACATCGCCTTGGCCTGCTCCAGCATCTCGTGCTCTTCGTCGTCCGTGTCCTCCATGTACACGTCGCCGTCAACTTGCTGCTGCTGTTGCTCAGCATGCGAAGATGCCAACGCTGGAACTGGAACTGGAGCTGGGGACTGCGGCACCAAGAAAACAGGAGACACCGGAGCAGCTCCAGAAGGTGCGGGCGGTGGCGTGAGGTGCTGGAGCGCCTGCAGAGCCTGGGCGGCGGCGTCATTCGGCGCGACGCCGCTTGCGACGAGCTCGAGGTACTTGGCGTGAAAGAGCACCTTGAACTGCTCGGCACTGGGGGCGGAGGACGCCATCTCTATACGCGTATGTATGTCTTCTTTCAAATGGACGCGTGAGCTGTGCCGATGATGAGTGGAGTGGGTGACCGGCGTGAGAAGGAATTCGCGCGCTTGTCGTTCTTCTCTCTGGAAAGGCAAAAAAGGATTGCGTTGTGTACTTGGTCACTAAAATGGCTTCAATCTCGGGCGAGTGACATCTTCTAGAAAGCCTTTTCAACAGCATAGTCAAGGCTGCTATGATACGATACAGTACGGGAGCACGCCATTGCCGATGCGTCGATCGAGCACGAGGCTCGACGCCTTGCGCTTGTGGTAGAACGTGTAGGTCGCGTACGGGTATCCGGTCATGAACCCGTGACGACGTCTCAGAGCGTGCGGTTGGTCAGCACGGCGACGCCGGCGTACAGCTCTTCTTCGTCCTCAATTCCGCGTTAAGAGCACTCTACAGCATCAACCTTCACTGGAGAGGAGTGAAATAAACTCAACGTGTGACAAATGTCGAATAAACATGTTATACAGAAAAATTGTTATGGCGACGCACTGCTTGCTGCATGAAGAACTAATCACTGAAGAGAGTTTCCACGTTCGGTTGCACGAGTGGACTGTCGAGAGTAAGGTCGTCTCGGGTGACACAGAGGAGAGTCCATTCGGGGGCGAACCAGTTGTGGATCTGGCAGCCCGACCGAATCGCTTCTGGGTGGGAGTGCGTCCAGAAGTGCTGGAAATCGAGCGAGAAGTCACCTAAGAATACACATTATTTTAGATTGGAGGATAGCCAAACCCGACCAATGCACATAGCGTACCCGAAGGATCTCCTCGGTTTACTTGAATCTGCTCCTTGTTCTTGGTGGTCGCATTGACGTTCCAGTTAAAGCTGTCCGAGAGCAGCACCTTTCCACCAAGAACAACATACTACAAAACTGTGTCAGATCATAGCCATTCATGAAAAAACGTTTGTTACAAACCTTTTCATGCATTATGCGCACGGAGTCAAGGCGATATGGAATGCCCGCCTTCGCAAGCATGCCGAAAACAGGATACAGCGCGCCACCCTCGCAGTCAACTGGTTATTGGCAACAATGACGCGGACCACACAGTTGCGGGGCTTCCGTGTCGTGTCGATGAGCTCTTAAGCAAGTTAATATAAAACAAAGAGCCACACATTCAAAACAGTAATTCAATAAATTACAAAATAATAGACACAACTTTACCTCCTTGCTTGTGAACGAGTAAGCGTACACGTCAACTGTCGACCTCGCGCACCTGATAAACATCTTCATCATCGCCAGGGCTTGACCCGTCGGATCGGGGAAGCGAAGGGCCCAACGACGGTGTTAGGCCCGGCTTGAAGACGCATGGAGAAGCGTTGCGCGAGGTCGTCACGACGGATGGCAGCAGCAGTTAGAGCGTGGGCTTCTGCGATGTCAGCGGCGGCCCCGAGCTCCGCCGTCTGTCGGGCGACGAGGTCGACAGCAGCTCACCGTTGGCAGTCCAGGGCTACCAACATCTTCCGCAGGGCGGGAGCCTTCGCGCCGACGTGCTTGACCACCTCCCGCGACCACCTCTTCACGTATACGAGATGGCTCGCGGCGACAAGTTGCTCGGGCGTGTTTCACGTGTACGCGCACGCTGGGACGACAGGTACTGGAAGAATGCCACGAGGCATTTGAGCGGTGTGTGTTGGCTCTGAGCTGGAAATGACTTGTGTTTCACGAGGCAACATCGGTGGTCAGATGCGAAGCGTTTTTGGTCCTGCGACATTATTTTAGCTCTTTGAATTAGATATCGGTAATTTCCAAAAAATATGAGCTAAATAATATAGAGAAATAAGCTAAAAATTAGCCAAAGCTATTTTGCCGGCTAATACATGCCAGTTTTTACTCATAAAACAGTGTGCCTGTCGCTCTAAAAGTTGGAGTAGTATCTGCGCCACGGCAAGCTCCTTCCATCCAGGGCCGACTAGCGGACCAGGAGAGCTGCCTGCTTCGTGTGCCAGGTGGTACCGACTGGGTACTTCCCAGGTACACAACAAGTAGACTTGTTTGGAGATGAGATGAGGAGTGATGGTTAGAAGAAACGAGAACCACCTCAGTAAATCCCTTTCACTTGAACAAAGTATAAAATCCTAGACATTTACTAAAATTCACAAATGTGCAAAAAAATGGACCGTACACATGTATTACCGGTTGTAAAAGATCGCATTTTTAAAAATATCCTGATTTAAACAGATGATGAATCCATAAAGTGCGCAGTTTCAAAAGTGATGCACCTAAGCCAAACCTTTTAAATTTATTTGGAATAACTAATTTAATATTGAGGATTTAGTACTTATGGATTTCAAGCAAAGTGGACTTTTTCCAAAACAATACGCTATAAAGTACGGTTCGTCGACGTCGACATTGGCGCGACCGAACGTAAAGCAACCCAAAATAGGATGCTCATTTTCACAATTTGCAATTAGGATACTGATAACTTAGCACAAACGAGCTTTTCTCTTATTGTAAAGCTCATTATGTCTCGTATTGTAAAGTTCTTGTTCCTCGAATCTGCTGTAATGTTGCTCAAATGTACAACAAACTAGTAGGTCCGTAGGAGGTCAACAGACTTGACCGTTTGCGAACCTAATCGGTATTATGCGAGAGCACAAAAACAGGACAGGGGACGGAGTAAATTTTGATACATTTTGCTCCTTCAATTATTTTACCTCCCACATTTTGTATCCGATCTGAGAGATAAAGTAATTACAGAAAATGTATCAAAATTTACTCCCTCACTCTTAGTTTCAAAAATTACAAATATGAAGCAATTTGACACAAATGTAAGTGCGCAAAATTTTGAGCGATCTTGTGCGCACTTACGAACTGAGTTTGAACTGTTCTCCTTTTGTTATAAGTAATTTGTTTGGCTACATACTCTTTTCATTTTGTTACAAGACGTCGTCCGCCTCTCTCGCCAGGCGGCATGGACGCAACCATATCAGCAGCAGACACGTCACCAGAACGAGCCACTCGAGCCGTCGCTGCCTCGCGCGCAGTCTGCCCACCTCCGTCCTCGCGCGCTCGTCGACTACTACTGCCTGTACGCTTCATCTCGTGAGCTCCGCCCAGCAGTGCCTTCCTTCACGCAGTTCGTAAGCTCAGCCGCAACAACAACTACAACCAGCGGAGAAGAGAGATAACATGGACGCGATGGAGGCCAAGATGCTCGAGTGGCGCAAGAAAGTGCCGAGCAAGCGGCAGCTCACGTCGACCCTCGGGAAGATTGTGCAGCAGAAGTCCGTGGCCGTGCTCTACACGCCGAGTGAGCAGGACCGCATCAAGAAGATGACCGACCTGATTGCCAAGGCCACCTCGGACTACGAGCGCGGCGAGCACTGGGACCGCATCATGGCGGTCGTCGACGCGCTCACTAACACGAGCAACCGCGCAGTGTACGTTCTGAGTATGGATCGGCCAAGTGGCGATGTGACTGCACGCATTGTGATACTAAAGATGATGACTGTATGCAGGCTGAAGGAGTCGATCCGCTACCTGCGTTTGCGCCTGGGTGACGCGTCCCCGCGGGTCGTGATCCTGGCACTGACGCTCACGGAAGCGGTTGTGAAGAACTGCGGCCACTTGGTGCACTTGGAGATCTCGTCCGAGCCGTTCATGCACGAGCTCGAGGCGCTGCACAAGGCAAGTTCACACTCTGGCACTCACACCCCTCGAGATGTTCAATGCTCGAACCTAACAATCTACACCGCTGGTATTGCGACAGACCCACTCGAACAAGCGCGGTCGCGACAGTCTCGAAATCGCTGCGCGGATTCTCGACATGGTGCAGGCGTGGGGAGAAGCGTTTCTCCCATACCGCGTACGTACTCTCAAACCTGCTCACTCACTCACGTGTGCGTTAGTGTGGACTAACAGGCAACATTGCTTGAATCTGATAGCACGACTACCCGCTGTTCATCGACACGTACCACAACATGCGCAAGAAGGGCGTGCGGTTCCCGGAGCAGTACGACGAGACCAAGGTGCCAGTGTTCACACCTCCAACTGTGTCGGCCTCGCGCGGTGGCAGCATGGACACGTCGTCCATGTCCAGCACGAGCAGTGGGCTCGCTGGGCTCTCGCCATCAGAACTGTACCACGTGGCCACGAACGTCACCGAGATGTTCGAAGACATGCTGCACGAAGCTCAGAAGTCGAACTCGTCCATCAGCAACCAGGGCGTGATTCTGGAGCTCGCGATTCAAGCGAGAGAGCTCGTGCAGCGCTTGGAGGGGCTGATTCAGTCTGCAGTTGCCGACGGCAGTGAGGTACCATACACACCGCATTGATCGGTATCCCTAGAAACGGCATAGGAGGTTGACTGAGCTTGAACTGTGTTGTTGCAGAATCTCGCCGACTACTTGACTGTGAACGACAATCTACACCTGGCGCTGAAGAAGTACGACGAGCTGTCAGCTCACGTCGCCGTGAGCAACCAGGATGACGACGACGAAGAGCGTCAATACTCCGGGCGACGAAGCACTACGCAGCGAAGCAGCCTATCAAGTGTCAACAACAACAGCAACCAGACGGAGGACGACGATGATGACGATCCGTTCGCAGAGTTTGTCCGCGCACGTGCTGGGAGCTCCCACTCAATGTCGAAAAGCAGCTCTTCGACAAAGCAGCGCTTATCGGCATCACAGAAACCCGAGCAGTCCAACCAAGCGGATGACGAGGATGAAGACGACGATCCGTTCGCGAGTTTCGTGCAGCAGCGAGCCGCCAAAATCCTCGGCAATGACAAGTCTGTTGAAGAGAGGAAACAGCCAGCGGCGCCGAAAGTCGAGAAGAACCTGATCGATCTGTGGGATGGTGCGTACAGAACTTTAAACCCATGAGTGTTGTGAGTTTTGTACATTTGTTTAACCCGAACCTTCTGTCTTATGACTTTGCAGACGAACCGGTGTCGAAACAGCAGCAGCCTTCGATGTCTGCTGCTCCACTGGCGGATCTGTGGTTGGGCGACGATCTGCTCACCACTCCGGCTACTGCTCCTGCTGCGTTTACCCAGCAGCCTACCGCACCTGCTGTTGTCGCTGCGCCAGTGTCTTCACAGCCTCTTGACGACTTGTGGAATGGTATGTCGACTGTAGCCAGTCTCTTTGCTTTCATATTGCTTACTGAGTGCTGACTTGGCTACTTTTGGTGCTTTTAGACGTGTTCTCTGCTCCAGCGCCCGCCGTCGGACCTACTCAACCTGCTGCGCTCCCCGCACCAGTAAACGCCACTCCAGCCAACCCGTTCGATCTGTTGGACTTCAGCCAAAATGTATGGCCGAGTCAATGTGTTTTTGTGGTCGCACCCACCCACGCATGACTAACGGATGTCTGTTTATTGTTGTGCGACGTACTTGCAGACGACGATTTCGGCTCCTTCGAATCCGTTCAACTTTGCGCCAGCTCGTGCTGTCGTCCACCAAGGTGCTCCAGCGCAGGCGACGAAGCCGTTCAACCCGTTTGACTTTTAGAAGTGATCGATCGATTGATTCAAAGTACATATCGGGATGTCAACGGTTGGTCTCGGATGATGAGATCTCTCCAACAGAGTTGTATGAATAAAAAGGAGCTCATGAGACCGACCTCTTGGACGATGTTGTAGAAATGCACGTGGTGTCACAAGCACATACGTAGGTTGTCATGGTGATCAAAAGAAGTTGTTGTCAAGATGATTGGGGCTGGAGGCAACAGGAAGAGGAATGAAGAAGCCAAAGTCCTCCGAACTTGTGAGACGCACTAGAAGCACAGATAGTCGAAAGTGAACACGACTGTGACAATCCTGTCGTAAGATGGAGATAGCTTTCCGCTCGGAAACTAACAGTTTGCTTAGAAGTCAAGATGAGCAAGAGTCGATAAGATCTCGTATTGGCGAAGTCGGTACATGAAGCGAAGCAAAGAAGCTTGTCGAGCAGGACGAGGATGAAAGTTTTGCAATCGAGGACATGCACGAGAAGATAGCACAACGTTGTTGGTAGAGTCCTAAAATCCATTTCTTACGAGGTGAACGCACCATGAGGTACCTTCACGGACATACAAGCGAATATAAACGCCACTGTGATGCAGCGCATCCGATCAAATAGCCATGGATCAACAACTTACGCCTTGGTCGTATCCTTCATGACGCCCTTGCTGCGCGACATGATGTTGCCCGACGTGTCCTTGATCTCCACGAACGCGTCCGTAACAGCACCTTCGCCCGCGCCGCCGCGCTGCTCGCGCTTGTGCCTGGCGTCAGTGGCTGACTCGCCCGACGACATGCCGAACACTGCCTCCTTTACACCCGTGCCCACATCATTGGCGCGATCCTTCAAGACGTCGTACACGGTTTCGTCCTGAAAGGAGCTGCCGCCACTGCCACCCTGCGGGTGGTACGTCGCCTCAACCCCCTGGTCGGACGAGTGGCTCGGCGTGCGTCGCTCGTGGGCAGACAGCTCCCTCTCTGAGTTCCTCTCTCTGGCGTTCGCTGCACCCTGCTTCGCGCTCTCCTTCATCTCGTGGCCTGTCTGCTGCACCGATCCTGCCACCTCAGCTCCCTTCTGCTTGGCCGAGCCAGCCAGCTCCTGCGCGCCTTCCTTCACGTTACGGCCAGTCTGCTGGGCCGAGCCAGCCAACTCGTAGCCCTTGTTCACAGCCTGATCCTTCACCTGGTAG
>JAASGT010001218.1:0-10041 GCA_023334315.1 Globisporangium alternatum | reverse complement strand
TACTGACTTGTGTGATTTGTTGTTGTGTGATGTGTTTCTTGCAGTGTGTCGGACGTGTGGATCAACGGGAAGCAAGTGCTCGCGGACCGTGAGCTCACGACGATCGACGAGGCGCAGGTGAAGGCCGACGTGCGCAAGTGGTACGCGCAGATCCGCGAGTTCCACGCGTCGCTCCAGACGAAGTCAAACTAGAGACGCAGCCTCTCGAGCACAAGTTTCCCCTCAGGTGGTGACCAAAATCATCACACAGACACAACCAAGTAAATACTAATAGACGCAACTGCAAATGCCCACTCTCATCTTCCTTGGTTCATATGAAAGCTCTGAAGCTGGGCAGTTAATCAGAATCGCTCAGCATGTCATGCGTTAGCACTCGGTCAATGAGCGCTCGGTCCTCAAATGGCGGCACGCGCCACTCAAAATTTGGTTCGTCGAAGTCAATAAGCTTCACTTCACCTGGCGAGCTCGAGTTGTTCGTCTCAGGAACTGAGAGTTTGTCTTGATCAGTCTCATTCTGTGGATCCGCTGTGTCAAGAGCAGCAGTCGAGACTTTAGGTTGTCGCCGGTGAGCCAGTTCGACCGATAGACCGTCCTCGAGCAAGCCTTCTTCCTCAAACTCGGCCAGCTCTGGGGCGAAAAGCAAAGCAGCTCTTCTGGGCTTTGCATCCTGTCGACTTGTTCGTGGAAAACTGAGTTCTTCATCGTCTTCATTGTTGTTGTTGCTCCAACTCGGTCGACGCGCGTGGTCTTTGAGGTCATTGTGCGAGTGCAGCATCTTCTTGAGACTCGACGCCCGCGAGACCACGCGCTGACTCGCCCGCTCGCGCGCCCCCGCGGCGATCTCGGACCGCACTTTCTCATCCTCGAGCATCCGGTTCCGCTCTTCTGTTCTCACGCGCACTCTCAGCTGCCGTTCGGCCTCGCGCTGCCTCTGCGCGCGCTCTCTGTGACTAGTCTCTTCGAGCTCAAGCCGCTGGGACCGTGAATGCTGGAGCTGCTTCTGGACTTTCGCGAGCTCTCTTTCGAGCGACTGCTTTGAGGCCTCCAAGGTCGTCAGTCGCTGTTGTTTCTTCTCGTTGTGGATGTTTTGTTTGTCGAGTTGTGAGCAAAGCCGATGCCATTCGAGTTCCTGGGCTTGCTGGTTCGACAAGGCGCGCTCGCGAATCCTCAACTCAAGCACCATCTACAGACAACGTTCAAGTATCAGCAATTCTCCTTCAAGCTCAGGCTGATTGATAGCTTGACACGTACTCGCTCGCACACTTGCCGCTCCATCTTGTTCAGAAAACCCGGTGGGCTCTTCTCGTGGTTCTCGGACGCGCTGATGTCTTCTTGACCAGGACATTCGCTGATGTTGTCGCTGTTATTAAGTGGAGTCGCATCTGGGCACAACTGTGACTTTGTCGACCGTGAAGAGAAGAAGCCTGATGTAGAAGGAACTCCGGGTGTGGTCGGTGCCGAGCTCGGGCGCAGTCGCAGCGCAAATTGCTTGCTCTTGAGACGGATCGCCTCGATTTTCTCCATCTCTTCCTGCACGCGGCGCTGCTCTTCGCGATTTGCGAGCTCTCGCTCTCGCAGCTGCTGCTCTCTCTCCATTTGGATTCTCCTGGCTCGCTCCTGGGCGAGGATCAGTGCTGCTGCGACCTTTTGCTCTTTCTCGCGCTTCACCTGCTCTGGATCCGGTTCAGTGGGCTTGGTTGAGCGCCACTTCTTCTTGACAGAGCCACGTCTTTTCAGTGGGAATTTGCGAGGCTTGGTCAGCGAGGATGTGCCGCTGCTGCTCGATCGGCTCACTTGTTCGTCGTCGTCGTCGCTGAACTCCACCTCTGGTCGAGCTGCTGAGGTATCGGCTTGTGAGATCGCAGGTGCATTGAGCTCATAGCCCAAGTGCGACGACGATCTCCACGATGCAAAGCCTTCGTCATCATTGATCTCGCTCCAGGTATCTTCTTTCGTCCACGCATTCGCTGGTTGCTTTGAAATAGCAGGAGGAAACGCAAGCGATGGTACGATGACTAGCGGCGATGACTTCACTGCTGGCGCTGCTGGTGTCCACGGTGGTGGATGCGACGAAGAAGACATATCGATACTATCAGCGCTAGAGCTTTGGCTCGATTGCAGTGATAACCGTCTTCTCAGTAAAGAAGGTGGTTGTCGCTCCTTGCTTGTGTTCCTGCCAGGAAGCGTGTCTTCATTAGCAGGTTGCTGTCGCGACGGCGGTTGCTGGTGACTCTGAGGCTTGGTAGAAGAGCTCCGGTGTGGGGCACTAGGTGGCAGAGCAGCATGTGTCGCCGCCTGTGAACACACCTTCCGCAGTTGCGCCTCCTGCTCGGCAAAGTACTTGCCGATCTTGTCGATGACGTCCGCCATCTTCGCCTTTTATTTGCAATGAGCTCTTCGCGGCTTTTCGGGATCACCGGTTTGAGCCAAAAGCATGTTTCAGAAATTTTCTATTACTCCTTACAAATACTAGTATTACTCTATTGTTTCTGGATGTACATACTTTCATTTCAAAAATAATCAAACTGACCAAATTTGAAAATGTCATTTTGTGAATTGTTTCCTCTGATTACTGCGCAGTGAAAGTACGCATTTTCCATTCAAACGATGGACATCCTGGACGTCGACCTGCATCACCTCAAGCACGACGTGGACGACGACCACCACGCGCTCCTGGACTCGGCGGCCGCTGCAGTGCTAGATGATGACACGTCGCACGCACTCCCTGGAGCTGTTGGTGATGACGATGACGAGGAGGAGAGCGGCGTCACGCTCCCTGACGATGACGACGACGACGCAGCGCTGCGGCAGCTGTCCATGCGCAGCAACACCAGCACTATCAACAGCAACAGCAGCAAGCGACGCAAGATCGGCAAGGCATTGCAGCTGATCCTGCTGCGCAAGTACGTGCAGTGCGCCAAGCAGCTGGACCACCTGCCGAGCCGCGCGACGACCGAGCAGCTGCTCGAAGAGGGCTACGACGAGTTCTACTTTCACGGCGGCAGTCTACGCGAACCGCGGCTCGGGTACACGGCGTTCCTCAAGCTCGTGCGCAACCGCCGCGGCGAGGTCATGCGGCAGACGCGCGACCTGCAGACGCTCTCACACGGGTGAGTGTCATATCAGTAGTTCATTGTGTGATGGCGCTCATTTGAGTGTTGATGTGTGTGCATGAATGGATGGGATGTAGACGAGGAAGTCGACGAAACCAGAAAGAGCGCATGGAAATCCGCACGCTCATCGATGAGCTTGAGCAAGTACGCCAGAGCACGATGCGCAGTCCGCTCGACTACGAAGCGCTGGACGGGAGCGACGCGACTGGTTCCTCATCGGGTGGCACGATTTCCATGCTCAGTAGTGCCGAGCACAGCGTCGCCGGGTCAGTCTCACATCGTGACGACGTGTCTCCTACTATAGCTGCTGGTGCGTCAGTCGGCAGTCTCATAGGCGCAGCAGATCTCCAGGAGAGTGACGACGTGCTCATCTCGCGCGAGAAGCTCGACATGATGCTGCGATTCGCGCAGGAGACGCTCAAGGTGCAGAAGAAGATTTTGGATGAAGTGCGTGCGATTGAGCATCGGCTTGATATCAATCAGCTCTGAAACAAAATCACACAGGTGCGGACGCGACTGTATCAATAGAAATAGGAAAGTCACCGTTGCTATATTGGCTTGTATGATATCTGCGTGATTGGGGTGTTTGATGTCGTGCGCTACTTGGGCTACATCCCAGCTATTCTCTCTGTGCTCAGCCGACGTCTCTCTCACAGTGGTTCGAGACAAGTCGACTATAGCGATACACATACGCATGCACTACAGAGGATGAGTCAATGAACTTGGTTTGAGCTGTTTGGTCTTATAACCGAGTAAAAAGAGCAATTGTTCTTATACTCTATTTTCCACCCAACTGATAAGGCTTATATTAAGGCAATGAGTCCGCTCATGTGGTCCACCCTACGACATGTGTTCAGCTGCGACATACTGAAGCCAAGTATGAAAAAGCGCTTCCCTTGTGTGCGTAAAGGTGCGTCACACGTCAGCGGCACATCTCTTCTGGCCCGTCTTGCACAAAAATATAAATAGCGCCGCCGTGCGCGTCTGGGGCCATCAGAAGCCGAGTTGAAGCGCCGAGCTTCTTACGAGCGAGCAGCCGACAGCGTCGAGATGGAGAGCAGGGGCGCGCGCGTGGACGAAGCGGACACCGCGTCCGTCACGTCCTGCTCGTCCACGAGCTCCTTCCCAGAGGTGCGTGCGTGCGTCACGGCGCTTTGTCTTAAGAGGATGGCTGCGTGCGGCGAGAGATGCGGAGCTCCCATTCGTACATGGAAAGAAATTGCTTCTGGCGCACGCGGCCCAACTTTCCATGGGCTCCAACTTGATGATGTGGCTGTTGACGGCGGCTCTTTACTCACGGATCACCTTCTCTTTCTGTTTGTTTGGATGTGGATCAACACCATGGACACCCGGTCGATCATCAATGCGCTGCGTGGTATTTCGTGGTTGGCGAGCAGGAGACGACACCGAAGAATGCCAAGAGCGACATGCACGGACCTTCAACGTCTGCAGCAGGGTGGGGCACGAACGCCTTTGAGCTCATGAAAGACCGCGCGACGATCGCGAAGAACCATTTAGCGCCGCAGATCGTTAGCATGCGCGAGAAGACCTCGAAACGGTGAGCGCTGCGCTGCACTTCGCTTATGCTCGAGAACTGACATCTGACGCCGTGAGTGCATACATCGTTGCGATATTCAGCATGGAGAAGTACCAGCCATCGATTGACAAAGTCAAGTCGTCTGCGTCCGCAGGTGAGGCCATCTATCTCTTCATGTTGTCGTATCGGAATAACGGACTAATCGTGTCGATTTGGGATTATGAATGCCAGCTGCGAGTATGGGACGCGAGAAGATGACGCCGGCATTGAACCGCGTCAAGGAAGGATCCACGCAAGGTGTGCATACAACATTATTTGTCCGTGTCGTCTTGATACTGTACTGTTTGTGCTGAATCGGTGTGATTGGCATTCTCAGGATGGTCGATCTTGAAGACGAAGCTGGCGTCGGCCGCACCCGTAGCTGAGAAGATCCAGACAATGGGGCTGAACGTCGTCACGGACATGTGGGTGGGCGACATGAACGTCGAAATCGTGCTCGTGGAACACCCGGCACGTTTGAACTGCCGGTTCCTGGACGAATACAAGAAACCCGCGACGCCACCGGCATTCGAGACGCGATTGAGCAAATTGCGACTGAGTAAGCGTGGCTCAACCGATGCGATGCCATGGTTGTGCGCGAATGATTTTAACAACAGTGTGGTATTTGTATGATACAACAGCTCGATCAGTGAGCAGTAACAGCACTTCAAGCAACTCGGATGCTCAGAGCGCTTTGGCGGCGCCTTCTTCTCTCGGCGCGCAGTGCCTTGAGAATCGCTTCATCCTCGGAAACATCCTGCTGTTGTGCGGAGACGTGCAGGTGCTGGCGCGCATGGCGTGCGTGAACAAGGCGTGCAAAGTATTTATTTCCTCCGAGAAGCGCCTATGGCGCTTCTGCGTGCGCTATGGAGACATCCCGCAAAGCATCCGCGCAAGCTTCTGGGAGCATGTCGCCTCGTACGTAGCATTGCACTGTCGAATGGTTGTCGAAACTGAGTGCCAACGTTGTTCTAACCTGTCTACATGTTGTGTTCTGCACAGAGTCGAGTCGATGCGCAAGTCGTCGGAACTCGACTTCGACACGTATCTGCACATGGCGCTGTCCAAGGGCGAATGCACAGAGCTGATCCTGACGGACGTCCGACGAACGTACGGCCGCGTGGCGCCTCACAAGCACCCCCCTAACGCGAAGGGCGAAGTGGTGATGGACACGGACCAAGAGCTCATTGATCAGCTTAGTGAGATCCTACACGCGCTCTCTGGACGATACCCAGACGTTGGCTACTGTCAGGGCATGGACTACATCGCAGCGCACGTGCTCGACAACGTGAAGAAGAGTAGTGAGGCGCGAGATGCCGCGCGTGCGGCGCAGCGGCTGGACTCGAACGCGTCAGACACGGACACGGACAGCGAGAGCGCACCACTGAGCCCAGGGAGAACGAGTCAGTCAGCCGCGACGCGTGCAGAGGTCGAGACTGCGTTCTGGATTCTCGTGAGCCTGTTTGAGAATTACGGACTGCGCCAGATGTTCTCGCCGGGGCTGCACCGCTTGCAAGTGCACTGCTTCCAGCTGCAGCGGCTCTTTGAGCTGACGCTGCCGGCGCTCGCCGAGCACTTTGAGCGCGAGAAGGTCGTGGCCGAGATGTTCACGGTCGGCTGGTTCCAGACGCTCTTCCTCTATTTAAACGTGCTACCACGCGCGACGCTTGACCGCATTTGGGACATCTTCCTCATGGAGAACAACTGGAAGATCATGCTTCGCGTGGCCGTCGCGATCCTGCAGCTCTCGGAGGAGCACGTGGTCGGCAAGCCCATTGACGAAATGATGCAGTTTCTCAACACATTCGGCGGCAAGTCAGAGGAGCTGCTCGCGGCGGACACGCTCATCGAGAGGGCGCTCTCGGTGAAAGTGACGAACAATGTGCTGACAAAGTTGCAGCGCCAGCACGCCCGGCGCAAGAAGGCGACGCCCGAGCGCAAGTAGATAGAGGTTGATACAAGTAAGGAAACAGAGAGAACAGCTGGGTGTGTGGGCAGCTCAGCTCATGCACTTCAGCCGGTATATATGAAGCGAGTTTTGCCTTTTGTTGTGCACCCGATCACAGATTTCTGCTTGTAGTCGTATATAAGAAAGGATCCAACGTCGGCACAATCATCGACGTCGTCTTCGCTGTGATCGGATGCGTGCTGCTCGTCGTGATCTTCACACGCCATGTACTTGACCAAGCAGCGACGAGCGTCAATCAAGCAAGCGGTCGTGTTTAGCTTCCGCTCCCACACGTCCATGTCGTTCATGAACGCCAAGGCGGTGCTGTCGCCCGTGGAGGACATCTGCGCCAACCCGAGCTCGTACGATTCGTACTCGCGGCTGAGCTTCAACGACCTCTTGGCCGAGGACCTGAACTCCACCTTCGCTCTGCCTGAGAATCTGCACGAGCACCCGACCGCCGAGCCGCAGACGTATCGATTCTGATCGTACTAAGTATTCGTTTTTGTCCACCAAGCACAGCCTCACCGTCTACGAGCCAACTAAGTCATTATTTGTCCAGCTGGGAGCATCACGTTTGTCGGAGGCGGTGCAATGTCGTCCTGGAAGAGTAAGCGTCATGTACATCATCAGCGTAGCTTCAGCAACTGGAAATCTTGTCTTCAAGCCGCATTTATGCGAAGACCATAACAAAAAATCACATTGTAGTAATTGTTATTGTGTCTTTCGTATTTTTGGCAAATCGGGCTGGAAAAGTGATTTTTTAAAGCGGTTAGGTCAATGCGAACATTTTTACAGCTCGCAAGAGTAAAATAAATATTATGCCCAATCAAATAATTTTGTTTGAGGTGGTGTCCCACTCCTGCAAGCCTGTCCAATGCTCTCCGCCAGTAAAAAAGGCAGACTTTGGCTTCAAAAGCCCGAATGCCCACAGCCATTGTGGCATTCGGGCTTTTGACAGCTGAGAGTGCAGGAAATCGGAAAGAGACAATAATTAGGCAGTTTTTAACAACTTCAATAAAGGCGCAACCTTTGAGCATGAAGGATCGGGATGAGCAAAAACTACGTACGTTTTCTTTCTTCTCATTTCTTCTCTCCCCTTCAATCACACAAGAAGCCACAGTTCAAGTAACCGTAGCTTCACACAATCAGCAACCCACGCAACCCACAAGCTCCAAGACACACAACCACACAGTCCATCTGCCTAAAGACAGTCAACCACGCAGCCAGCAACAAACGTCCCACAATCAATGATGTCCGCCCACCTCAAGGCTCACAGCAAGATGGCTGCTGTCTAGCGGCCAGTCGACATCCAGAAACACCTAGGCACCACCGCGAATGCTCTTTATATTCACCGTTCAAGGAAAAGAAGAAAGCAGAGCAGGGAAACATGCCAGTGAGACCACCAAGCCGACCACAGAAGCTGACCAAGGCAATCAGCAAGTGGATTCTCGCGGAAGCGATCAAGGAGAGGCGGCCCGCACGAGAGCTGATCGCGCTTGTATAGGCATAGCTCGGTGTCATGTTGTCGGAGACAACTGTTCGTCTGGTAGTTAACGCACATTGATGGAGTCTCGACGAGCTTCCACGACAACAGCACCTTGCAGCCCAAACTCGAGTAATCAGTCAACGTGGCGAACCGGTCGGTTGGCTTTTGTATGTTGGTTCTTTACGAACATCGTGGTAAGCAGCTGTACTTCAATTGCAACCATTGCTAAGCTGCTATGCTCACCCGCTCATCGTTGTGTTGACATAAATGTGCGAAGCGCTGATCGACACGGTACTGCGCAGTCGCACGGTCAGAGTCATTTCAGACCCCTAGACGGCCTGGGGTTCGGATTCTCAAATCTGGAAACTGATGCGCGAGATAAGTCAGAACGAAGTTGCTCATTTTTGGAAATCCCCATCTCACGAAAGCTGTGGTGTGTTGTGGATCTTAAGAAGCTATTCAATCTGCTCGCATTATTAATTTTCATAGGTGCATGCATTACAAATTCGCGGTGATCGATTGAAGGGCGTTTCTACACCTTTGCCTGGCCAAATTGGGCAAAGTGGCATGCAATGTGAACCGACTGAGAAATACAGAACAAAAAAAGCCAAAATTGAAATTTTCATTTTTAGCAGCATGCAATGTGAACAAATATGCAGCCAAAGCGGACAAAAAGACAATTTACATCCCATACTGCATATCCTCAAAACGGCGAGCTGCTTCAACAGTCCTGAGAGCGTGCGTGTGTTGGACCATCACCAGGTGTGGCGTCATGCACGCCATGGAGTGCTTTGCAGCTTGCTCGAGCAGCGACATCCGTTGCTCCGTCCAAGTTGAGAAGTCGCTGTCGCGTGTGAGCATCATGTCGATGCTGAGTCGAAGGAAGGCCTTGATCTCTGCCTTCAACACGCTGAAGCAACCCTCGATAGGGTTGCACACTGGCGAGTACGGGCCAAGACGCAGCAGCACGGCGTCCTCGAACGCTGGAACTCGAATTTCCGTCTGGTGGTGAGCAGGAGCATTATCCAGAACGACAACTATCTTCTTCCCACTGTAGTGTTGCTGGCAGCCGCTGAATGCCTTCGCGGCGTGGTACATGGCTTCCGCGTACTCTGTGTTCTGTTGCATCTTGATTCTGCCTCTCTCTAAGCGGTGGAGCACGACGCCATCGGCGACAGACACAGCGCACTGGATCTGTAGATTCGCTCCCTTGGAAGGAGGAAGCTCAACAGTCGCGCGCTCGCACTTCACAGCTCTGCCCTGCGTCCGCTTGCAGTAGAGGTTAAAGTTCGTTTCATCATAATACACGATGTAATCACCCGCTTCTTGGTGCTGGACGAGCTTGTCCGCAAACTTCTTTTGCTTCTCTTTATTGATCTTGTTGTTGCACGTAGACGGCTCCACGCGGACCTGTACAGTGCATAGACAAAAATTAGAATTGTAAATACAAAGAGAGAGAGAAAAAGAAAACGCACGCACGCTTACCTGCTTGATAGTGTAGAGCTTGTCCAATAGACGGTGGCTGATCGTCGACGTCGAGATGTCGACACTGAAGTCGAAAGCGACCATGTCGCGCATCTGCGACAGGGTATACGAGCAGTTGTCATCGATGTACCTTTCCAGTGCCTCCTCAATGACTGGTGTGCATTTCGTAGAGGCTGCGCGCGCTCCACCACGCGGCAACACGTCGACGCGGTTCGTCTGGACGACACGCCAAGCTGTCGCACGTGCCACCCCATTGTGGCGAGCCACAGCCTGCCAGTCTTCTTGACGGCGGAAGGCGATCAGGACGCGGTGCTTCTCTTCGGAGGTGGGCGGTGGTTTGCGGCTTGGGCTGGGCATGCGCTCGTTGGTGGCAAAAAGGATAGTGGCGAGGGAAAGTGGCGCTCGCGCCAAACCTGTGGTTGTCGGCGCG
>JAASGT010001217.1:0-10050 GCA_023334315.1 Globisporangium alternatum | reverse complement strand
CGTGTTATTGGCCAATATATCCACAGAAGTCACCATTTTCACGTTTTATTGGCGCGCACTGTACCTGTATCTGTCCAAAACCCTTCTATATTTGATATATTTTATGCGATTTTCCTGACGGTATTCTGAAGGAGAACTGTATGTGGTACCGCGTAGGGTCTAGGGCTTTTTGCTGGACCACGTGGAAACCCTAGATGCGCGCGCACATTTGAAAAACAAAAAGGAAACTAAGGAAGCGAGAATGCGCGCAGTGCTCGAGGCTGTGGCCGAGTTCCTGAGCAAGCATGGCGCCGTAGAGGAAGCCACCGGTGCGTCTGCATACAACTGATGTAGCTCTGTGTTTGTATGAGCCCATAGCAAGGACTGATGTTCACGTGTCTGTGTGTCAACGTGTGATCTGTAGCGCTCACGAACGTGATGGTCAAGATGGGCTGGGAGGTGCCGCCGCAGAGCTCGCTGCGTCTGCGCCAGCTGCTCGCGACAATGCGCCAGGAACTGAACGACTCAGAGCACGTGGACTATGTCTTCCTCTTCAGCCGCCTCATCGGCTTTGTACGTATTGATTTTACACCATTGATCGTGTGCAGCGAAGAAGGGAACCGCGCGCTGCTGCTGCTACTGACTCAAGTGCTGTTTTGCGTTCAACCAACCGCCACCTCTCTATTCTATGAACAGTGTAAGAACCCCAAGATGGACGAGGACCTTAGCAGAGCGGTCTTCTCGTCCAAGATGTTCCTGCACGTACGTGTTACGTAGAGCAAACCGCTGTAGCTGTTCGTCTTTCCCAGAGAATATGCTCATTGCCCTCTGTGCGTGCTTTCTGTGTCTGCGTCTACTACAGATCATCGTAGAGCGGTATGCAAGTGTGTTCAAAGATCTCGACGCGGAACTCTTCAAGCTCGAGAGTGACGTGCTCTACGACGTTGAAGGCATCGCCGGGACGTGCCTGCTGTTGCAGAACAATCTCTTTGGGTGAGTCTGTCGTTGTTGTGAACTCGCTGCATACGATCACCAAATAACTGATTTACCAGCATGACCTCACCGACTGCCGTTGTATCCGCAGCAACGATGACAAGTCATCGATGCTCGCGCGATTCCTGGAAGGCTATGGATCGATCTTCAACGACGACGAACCGAAGGCGCGCTGGGATGAGCTCTACGCGCTGCATCGCTGCAACTACGCGTCGTTTCGTCGCGATATGAAGCGCGTGCTCTGGCGGATCGAGGATGCACTCGTGGGTCCCACGAAGCTTGAGCTACTTGCGCCCATGCTTTCGGATGAGCCGGACGTAACTTCAGCAGCGCGACCAAAGTGCGTCATTATTGAAGTTTGACTTTGTTGTGTGACTTGGTTATCTCTATTTTCTAACACTCATTGTGATTCTTCTAGGAAACGTATTCGTCGAGCTGCGCTGGAGAAAAAGTTTTCCGGAACCCCTCAAGACTGGAAGGATCTCTCGGTCGTGAACTCGGTTCGGCTTGTACAGGTAGGTGCAATGAGACGTCGACTTTTGTTGTTGTTGCTGCGACTGAAGTCACTGGTCACTTTAATCAACTGGCCTGCTGATGCTGATTGAAGTTTATTCATGTGTGCATATGTTTGCAAAGGAGCAGCTCGTCACCGAAGACGAGGCGAGTCAGGAAACTATTTCTGCACCGAGCCAAGAGACCACTGCTGCTTCGAGCCAAGAGAACCACATCTGGTCCAGTCGACTCCCTTTCGCCAGTAAGTCCTTTCATGCCTTGGCGTTCTAACCGCGTTCTCAACTCATGTTTCTCGTGTCTGATGCTCAATGTGATCGCTGTCTATATTCCTTTTGTTTACGTGTTCAGCGTCAGGAAGTACATCGGACTCGTCAGCGCTGTCAGAAATCGACGACGATAACCATGACAGCCCGCCACGTGCACCCTCGTCCCCACCGCCTGCACCCACTCCACCAACAGCACCAGCAAGACGATCCGCGAGACCTTCTTCTGCGTCGAGCACGCACGATGCCTCTCATTTGACTCTCTCGAATGTGGTAAGCGAGATTAATCGGCTTTCACGCTCTTATAGCCAAAGTTGAGCGAGTACTAACCTGTGATGTTGCTGCACAAACCAATCTGCCACTAGAACGACGCCGTCAGCAACCACGACGATGCCGAAGTGTCGGACAGCAACACGACCCTGAGTCAGCAGGTGCGCCCGAAGCGCAAGCGCTGGTCGCAAGTCGAGGTCGATGCGCTCCTGAAGGGCTACAAAGAGTTCAGCGCGCTGCCGAACGTCTGGGTCATGATCAAGTCCAAGTACACCAACGCGCTGAGCCAGCGCTCGAACGTGGACATCAAGGACAAGTACCGCAACTTGCTCAGGTACGACAAGCTCGACACCCAATCACCAGACGAGTGAGTCGTAAGGTCATAAGTGCTCTGGTCGTTGCTTTCTTTGATTCTTGGAATCCTTTAATTTCTTTTATTTTGGTGTTAGCAATTTTTTGTGGTTTTCCTTCCCATTTTCACATCCACAGATGAAGAAAGAAGACGACGTCGAAAAAGAAAAAACAACTCCATACAACTCACTCTCTTGTGTGTCTCCAGACGCTTCGACTGCTGGACCGTGCCCGACTCGCGAGTTGTTTTCTGCTCTCAGCACCAGCCACCAGTTAGTCTCCACTCAATCCGCTCACTCGCTTCTCTCACGACAAACTCCACTGCGCGTCTTCTCTTGAAAGACAGTCATGGTGTGTGCTCGAGGCGCTCAGCATTCTCGTTCCTTCTCCCTCTCTAGCTCTGGCCGACAGACGCGCCCATGGAGTTGAGGTCGTTGGGCGTGTTATAAGTAAATCCCTGGAACGTCATCGACGGTCGCGACGCGTCTGACACGCGCAGCGAGCCGAGCGCCGAGTTCTCGACACTGTTGATCTGCATCTTGGTGAACTCGGGCTCAAAGTTCTTGGTCTCCTCGAAGTTCGACGTCGACTCGCACGGGTTGAACGGCGGTGCGATCTTGCGCGCGTAGAGGTCCGTCCAGTTGATGTCGCGGAAGAACTCGTGGTTCTTCACGTCGTCGGCGCTGCGGCTACCCAGGCGCTCGTTCGGGTCGCGCGTGAGCAGCCCGCTGATGAGGCTGCGCGCGCTCGAGCCAACTTCGTCTGGGAACGTCAGCGGCGCATTGCGCACGCGGTCGAAGAGCTTTTGGCGGTTGCGCGTGTACCACGGCGGCAGCCCTGTGAGCATCTCATAGAGCACCATGCCAAGAGCCCACCAGTCGACCGCAGTGCCGTGGCCCACGCGGTCGAGAATCTCGGGCGGCAGGTACTCGGGCGTTCCACACATCGAGTTCGTGCCCTCAGCGCCGTCCGTGATACCTTCCTTCGCGAGCCCAAAGTCCGCGAGCAGCACGTGCCCCACCTGGTCAAAGAGGATATTCTCCGGCTTGAGGTCTCGGTAGACCACGCCCAGGTCGTGCAGGTGCTCGAGCGCGAGCGTGATCTCGGCCGCGTAAAACTTGGCCATGGGTTCCTCAAACTTCTCCATGCGCGACAAGTGGAAGAAGAGCTCGCCGCCGGGACAGTAGTCGAGCACGAAGTAGAGCTTCTGCGACGTCTGGAACGCATAGTGCAGGTGCACAATGAATGGGTGCTTGGCGCGGCCCAGCACGCGGCGTTCCGTGCGCGTGTGCTCCACTTGGTTGCGTCGCTTTACGTTCGACTTGTTCAGCGACTTCATCGCAAAGAGCTTCTTGCCCTCTTTCTTGCGCACGAGCGTCACCTTGCCGTACGAGCCCTTGCCAATGACCTTGAGCAGCTCAAAATCGTCCAGCGACGTCTTGGGCGTGTTGTAGAGCGCCTCGTTTCCGCCCTCCTGCGATGTCGGCGGGTCCGCCACGCCGCCGCCATTCGACTTGGCCGACAGCGGCGCGCCATGGGCGTCCTTGTCCAGCGGCTCTTTCTATAGTAACAAAGTCATACTGACCGTCAGTCCTTACGCATATGAAACAGAGCCATGGCCAACATTCGAGCAATGAGACGTACGTTTTGCAGCATGAACTCCTTAAAGTACTCGCTCAGACGCGGATCCGGGTGGGCGGACGACGGGTCCCAGGAGCAGAGCAGATGGAGCCAGAGCGAGAGCTCTTGCTGGCGCTTCTCGATGAACTCCTTGTTGAACGACCCGAGGAACTTCTTGGGCGGCAGCACTGGCAGCTTGTGACCCTCGGCCGTCAGCTATTCAAGATACACACAATCAAAGTTCCATTGAGCCATCTCCACGGATTGCGCCACAGCAAAGGCAAGCGAGACCACTCGCACATCCATCCATCCGCACATACCTTGTCGTAAAAGTCCTTGAAGTCGTGGTAGCGATGCTTGACGACGAACATGGCGCCGTCTACCTGCACCTGCAGGAAGTAGACCGTGGTCTTGGATCCGTTGTGGCTCACGCTCTCGTGGCCGATGATGCCGATGAACTTGGCACCGCGGTACTCGTCCATAGTGGCTGCTGCTATCAGTTGCTTAAGCGGAAGACTGGCTGGTGTTCTTATATTCCAGTGCGCGCGTCACGCTCCCGTCACTATCAGGAAGAAGGACGGACGGGAAGCCGATCAATGATCTGCGGACAGCGGCGGTTGCGGACGGGGGACCGAGCAATTCACACAGTGCACTCTGCAGTGAGAGCTTGTTGGATGCGGCCGGGTGGACCGAACGCGAGGACGGCAGGGAGGGGATAGGATTGACAGACAGTCAGCGAGCGTTCTTGTCCGCTGCCCTCTCTCTCTCTCGCGCGTGCGCACGTGTTCTTCTTCCTCGCTGATCTTTTATGTGAGTGAGCGAAGGTGGCGCCTTGCTTTCTGTCGGAGCAGCTGGGGGTTTGCGTCCCGAAGACAGCTGCGGTCTCCCTCGTCCCAACGCAACGGTTCATTCAATAAAGCGCTTTTTAAGGACCATCTGACACGTAAGTAAGGTACAAGGTAATGGATTGTAAGAGGTGACGCAAATGCTTTGTTTCATTTTAATGCGTTGCATCTGTGCACTAATCTTTTGCATTAGCCAACAACATAAATTATCAGAGGTCATAGCATAGTCAGATTGTTGTTGACAGAAGCCACCTCGCTCTTTTCTTGGTCTGATCGAGTCGGTTTTCTTTTTTCGAGTGAGTGCACACAGCTCGCAATTGCGGACGGACGGACGGAATGGACTTGCAACTTGCGGACTGTGGGATCATCGCTGGTGCTATCGAGCCAAGGCGGCGCGGTTTACGTGCGCGGATGACTGCGACGCAAGCGCGCGCAAGTGAGCGAGCCGTAGCACAAAGCTTGAGCCACGTGACAGCAAGCTTTGTAGTTGCCATTTCTGCGCAAAAAGATCCGGCGCAAAAGTGCACCGGACGTCCAGCCAGCTCGCTCGGCTGCCAATGACGCACGTTTGTTTGGTAGAAGAGCGGATTCGCCACTTCCGCCCGCGAGTGCAGAGAGCAAGTACCAGGCAGACTTGTTCTCACTTGCGCTCTCACTCTCTATCACACACACACTGAGCATACTGAAAAATACGACAGCAAGTCTCGCAAGTGCCCGTAAGTACAGCGCATTCGGCCATCTTAACAAATGCACACTCACGCAATGTGCGATCAACCGAATCGGTGTGCACACAATTGGACAAGATTGCAGAGCGTGCACTTCCAGCTGATCTTCCGCCCCTGCATTGAGCTCATCCATCTATCCACGTGGCTGGCTGTCCACCCCACAAACTTGCTTGCTTGTTTGCTTGCTTTGTTGCAAGTGCGCAAATGTCAAGTGCGGCGCATGCTCTATAGCATCAGTAAACGACGCCCAGGATGTGCGTGGTACACCCCCAGAAAAAGGGCGGACCAAAATAGTCCGGTTGGCCTGTTCCTGCGCACCATTCGGATCAGCGGAGCGCATTTCGCGTGAGTCAGAGCCGGGGCGGCGGCGCAAGTTGCGCTTGTGCTCTTGACAGCGGACGAGCAAGCCACAGCGCAAGCTTGCGCAAATTTTGTGCGCAAAACTCACTAACAACGCTGGTGCTGGCTCGCGAGGGACGTGATTTCAGTAGCCACGACCCTGACACGCTTGCTGCGTCCGAATACGTCGTTAATTGTTTAACGCGCATTGGAATGGACAACCACTTGTGCAAAACAAAGCAAGCTCGCCCTTGGCTGTGCTCGTTCACTAGCAAGTTCTTGCAAGCTCTTGTAAGGTCAGACAGTGTGGTTGCGTCATGCGCAAGTCTCAATCAACACTTTGGCCAACTTTGCGTTGCATTTGTGCGCAACGTTCTCCAAGACCATCTGGGCTGCGCAAGACACACGAGCTAGCGATGTCAATCACCTGATTATTCAATCGGCCAGCACAGTGATGAACAGCTCAAGGCGAGCAACTTGCCTTTAGACGCACACAACGAGCAGCTAAAACAATCATGATGCGAAGTGCGCCGCCTGTGCAATCCGTGGGCAGATCTTGACGCGAATCTGCCGACTTGAGGAAGGCAAAACAGAATCAGCGATGAGAAACAAGAAGACGTGGCAGCAAGTGGATTTACACACACGCACGTGTGTAGCATTGACGCATCGAAACGGAGAAGCGCGACTCTGTTTGTTGCGGGATTTGCCGTTCATTTCGAAATTCGCGCCGCTGCTGCTGCAAGGCAAGTGCGTCAATGGGTGGAGATTGCCTGCGTGGATGGGAGAGTGGACCCCAGCAACAATGCTATTGTTGTTGCGGCTTGATGGACGCCTATCGCATCGTTGGCAGGCTGAACAAGCGAGCGATATATGCCTGCTTCGTCTCGATTGACTTGACAAGGATTTGCGGAGCTTCGGGACGCACTACTTGCTCGACATCCATTCACGCTGACTAGCAGCCAAGTCCGACAGACAGAGATCGCGCATATTCACAGGCGATCTTCGATTCTCACAAGCTCTCTTGATCACATTCTCTCTCTTCCTTCTCTTCACAACGAACGGCACAAGTCGCAGACAAGCATGAGACATTTGCGCCGCAGTCCATATCTGTTTCGTCGTCTGTGACAAAAGACGATTGCTAGTGCCACCATCTAGTCACCACTCACGCCCAACACGCCATCCCATTGGACGAAAATCAGCCCAAATTTAGCACACATATTGGAGCCACTTGCTATCCTCATTTAGTCGATCCGCCCGCCCGCCCACATGGAGCCCTCGCCGCCACCTTCACGAGCGTCCATGAGCTCGCAGCACCAGCTCCACTACTACCAGCAACAGCACAGCAGCACCACGATCAGCGGCCCGCGGCTGTCCACGAGCTCGCGCACGTCCCGCGCGTCCGTCGTCGGCGCGTCCACAATAGCCGCGACCGTTTCGCCACTGAACCACAGCGGCCTCGCCGGCGGGCTCTCGCTGCGTCACGGCCACTTCGTGGACCCGCAGGGCCGCGTGCAGATCCTCCACGGCGTGAACCTGGGCGGCGCGTCCAAGCTTCCACGCGGCTACAGCCACACGGACCCGCTGCCGACGCCCAGCGCGTTCTTTGATGGCGCGCCGCACGCGTCTTTTGTGGACCGGCCGTTCCCGCTGGAGGACGCGGACCTGCACTTTGCTCGGCTGCGGCGCTGGGGTCTCACATTCGTGCGGCTCATCGTGACGTGGGAAGCCGTCGAACATGAAGGGCCGGGGATCTACGACCGCGCGTACCTCGCTTATGTCCGCGCGCTCGTCGAGAAGGCGGCCCAGCACGACATCCTCATCTACGTGGACCCGCACCAGGACGTCTGGTCCCGTTGGACCGGCGGAGACGGTGCGCCCATGTGGACGCTCGAGGCCGTGGGCTTTGAGCCGCGCCACTTTGCCGCGACCAAGGCCGCGCTCTGCATTGAGACGTGCGGAGTGCAGTCGGCTACGCAGTTTCCCAAGATGATCTGGCCGTCCAACTACTTCAAGCTCGCGGCCGCCACGATGTTCACGCTTTTTTGGGGCGGCAAGCGGCTCGCGCCCTCGTGCCACGTCAACGGCGTCCAGGTCCAGGAGTATCTGCAGAGCCACTACTTGGACGCCATGGCCGCGCTTGCGACCGCTCTCGCCGGCCTCAAGAACGTCGTGGGCTTTGGGTCCATGAACGAGCCAGCGTGCGGCTACATCGGCGTGAAGAACCTGGCCAAGTGCTTCCAGGAAGGCGAGCTCAAGTACGACTTTGCGCCCACACCGTTCCAGGGCATGTGTCTCGGCGAGGCCATTCCGCAGGTCGTCGGCCGCTGGTCCAACGGCTTCATGCAGCACGTGCTTGGGCTACCAGACAGTCGAGAACGAGTGGATCCCCAGGGTGTGCATGCCTGGAAAGCGGGCCATAGGTGCATTTGGATGGACGAGGGCGTGTGGAAGATCGATGCTAATGGGACGCCCAAGCTGCTCCAGCCGCACTACTTTGCCGATGTCGACTTTGGCCGCGACTGCTACGTGCCCTTTGCCGCGGTGAGTCGATTGCATGAATTCTCATCAGTCAAAATATTGTTGCTTATGCCGAAACTAACTCGGTTGTCTTTGTCCTATGATGTCTTCAATAGGAATTTGCCAAGCGCATCTACGGCATTCTGCCACACACGCTGCTGTTCGTGGAGCTGCCACCGCTCGAGTTCAGCTCGACCGAGTTCCCGAACATCCCGGAGAGCGTCATCCCGCGCGCTGTGAACGCCACCCATTGGTACGACGGCGTCACGCTCTTCCTGCAGACCTGGCGACCGTACTTCACGGTCGACCCGAAGACGAAGATGCCTGCGTTCGGGTACAGCGCCGTGCGACGCATGCACGAGCGCCAGCTGAAGCACATCAAGGACTACGGCAAGTTGCACATGAACAACGCGCCGTGTCTCATCGGCGAGACGGGCATCCCGTACAACCTCAACCACGCCAAAGCCTACAAGACCGGCGACTACAGCGCCCAGCGCGACGCGCTCACGCACACGATCTCGTGTCTCGAGGCGAACTTGCTCTCGTTCACGCTCTGGTGCTACACGCCGGAAAACTGCAACAAGTTTGGCGATCTGTGGAACCTGGAGGACCTGAGTATCGTGAGCGTCGACACGCACCCACCCAAGCACGAAGACAACCATGTTCACGTTGACGACCGTGATGCCTGCGCGCGTGCGATCCTCGCGTTCGCACGTCCGAAAGCGACTAAGATCGCCGGCATCCCGACCAAATCGATCTTCAGCACGAGCCACGCCAAGTACGTCCTCGAGTACTCGTCATCAACACTGTTGGAGAACGGAAAAACGGTCGAGCGCATCACCGCGCCCACCGAGGTCTTCGTGCCGCACGTGCAGTACCCGAAGGGCTACAACATCGTCGTCTCGGACGGCAAGTACGACGTTGAGGTGCACGACGGCTGGGACGTGATCACGTACCGCCACGACGAGAAGGCGGCACGCGGCGCGAGCCACTCGCTCGTGCTCACGACTAAGGACGCGAGTGTCAACCGGCTGCGGCGGATGCGAGAACTGAAAGAGCATGGGCTCGCAGTGTGCGTCATGGGGCTCGTCGTGCTGCTCATCTACTTCCTCACACGCTGAGTGGCGCGTGAGCTAACGCCGTGAGGTTGCAACGAAGAGAGAATGACGAGTGTGTTTTGAACATTAAGAGCTAAGAACTGCAGAAAAATATTGGAAGCTATTAAACAGCGAATTTCCAAATCAAATCTTGCACATTGGCATGAATCTCAGACCAACGTTCCCTGAGTCTACCGAGTCAATCCTGCTACACTACAGTGCTACTGCATATGAGCCACTCTGGACGAGGCGATTGCTTTACAGCCTTCGTTTTAGAGGAAGATCGATTGGCGCGGATGAGCTCATGCCGAGTCTCACATTTAACGGCAAGATCCAGGGAGCAGCGTGTCTAGGAAGAGGAGGAAGCTGCCTGGTTTGTGTCTGCCACGCCAGCGGCGGCAAACATCACAAGATCCCCACAAACGATCTCGCTGTTTAACGATGAAGTCGGCCAAGCACGAACGCCCTCCAGACGACTCGGACTTTGATGGTCGTGTGCGATGCTGACGTGGTCACACTACAAGTTCAAGAAGATGCT
>JAASGT010001216.1:0-10068 GCA_023334315.1 Globisporangium alternatum | reverse complement strand
CTTTTGGGCGTGTGTCATGCGCGCGCGCGTGACTTTCGTCGGCATCGTGGTCGTTTATTGATGCAGCACAAATGCGCGCGAAGTTTGAAAGAAAAGTTATGTGACCCACAATAATATTGACATAGAGAGGGTATGTGTTTTTGGCAGTGTAACATAATGGGGGGGATGTCTGTACATACATTTGTTGACAATTAATTTGATTTTCATTCATCTTTTGACATTTTTTCGAAAACAATTTTTGTGGACTTGTGGGAAGGCAATTTTGCACAATTTCGACAAAGCACGACGGAGCCCACGCTTCATCAGTTCAATGGGAATAGATTCGACCAACCCTCTGGAGTCCTCGCTGCTGCGATCACGATCGCACCTCGCGGTCACATGCGCTATCAGGCGATTCTCTCTATTCCTGACCGCGTGGCCTCTCAACACGCACGAGTTCATCAGATCATCGCGGGATTACAATCAACCACGCTAAGTGAGAGGAAGCTTCGCACGAGAACACATATTTCTATGAAAGCGGGCGTCGTTTGGAGATGGATCTTTGCCAGTTGCGAGCGCAAGCCAGCACCAGACGCAGAAGCATTTGTGTTGGAAGGGCTGGTTGATGATCAGGGGCCAGGGCGCGACCGCTGGCGTGTGGTGAAGTCTAGTGAGTCAGTATTGTTTCGAACGTATCATCACCAATACAAACATATTGGTACAACAAAATCAACGCTCGAGACGCTCTTACAATACCCACTCAGCTGGGTCTCTGTTGAAGGTCACTGCCGCCCGCCCGCACAATTCCAGCAACACGGCCCATGCGGCGGTGCACTCATGCCAGAGTCAGGAGCAGAGCTGACTCACTCGTGTAGGTACTACGGACGTGAGCTCGATCATGGAGCGAGTCGCGATCAAGTTAAGTTCATGCCTCGCTGCTCACTCACCTCGTGTTGGCTGATCATGATCATGAAGAGCTCTGATTAAGAATCCGACAAGTCAAGAGCTCGCATTGCAATAATCAGCAGAAAGCGCAGGCGTCGCTCTCAAAGAGTGACGCCACGAGCCACCATGAGCAAATTATAACGCTTGCTCTCCGAGAGTTCCGAGCGCGTGCCAGAAGCGATATATTGATGATGACGCAACTTTACGAGTCAGCATGTGCTTGCTGTGGAGTAAACTGGCAAACACGTCGGATTTTCGTCGCGCAGAGGTCGTGCCCAACGAGCTCGTTTCATCAACTCCAACTGGGCACTTCACGCATAATCACGCGCTTCAAGTACCTTAAGTCATGCGTAGCACAAGTGAAAAAGCCGGCTAGCGCAAATGCAAAGGTGTTTTATAGTATTTAATTATCAAGAAAAGAACAATACAAGGTTTATCGTTTTAAAACAGTATAAGTTTCTTTCGTGCAATCACACTTTGAGTCCATGCTTCAAGTCGCTCATGCAGCCTTCGAGCCTGCACTTTAATGAAGCTCGCGGCTTCAAAAGTGCGCTTTACGGAATGAAGGTGCGCGCCAGTTTCGCGGTGACTATACCATGCCGTCCACACCATCAGAGTAGCCACCCATCTTGAAGCGGCATCGAATGATATCAAACATAGCCTTCCAGCACCACCGCAAGTTGCCTCGAAGCCAAGTATCCAAGAAACCTCGTCCTGCTGCTACTGGGTACACACGGCTATCCAGCAGAGTCCAACTCGCTTTTGAGATTCTCTCTTGACGCCAGCCGACCCGAAATACACGAAGAGAGCGCGAAGAGAAAACGGGTAAAATCGTGTTTGGGCAACGCAGAAACTGCTCTGCTTTCTGGGGCTATAGTGACTCGTCGAGTGGCCCATTGAGAATGGGATATCATCGCGTGATCAATCTTCGGCCGTGCAATGCTGGCCACACATCTGCTTCCTCGGCATTTTGTTTGTGGCGCGGTTGAGACGTGCCAGTGCGGTGTAATCAGCGGGCGCAATCGCCTCTGGCGGGCCAAGAAGCATCTCAGGTCGGACCGAATCAGCACTCTGATCTGTGGAGTAATCAGGAACTTGTACACGTCGTCGACGTCACGCTCGACGTTCATGCTCTTTCTATGCAATCTGCATTTAATGTTAGCCAGTCAGAATGCGTACAAATATAGTTTATGTCATTCATTGGCTATAAATATCATTTCCAAGTGGTACAATTAGTGGTACACCCGTTGAAAACGGATCCGTTTCTCTCTCATTCCTTCACTCTTGCGCGCCGACCGTCGCAGAAACAAAGGTTGTGCCATCATCACGCTTTGAAGCGCTTAGCGCGTAGTGATTATGCTAGCCGCTCACTTTCTCCACCACCACGGCTGCACAAGCGCCATCGACTGACTCGTTCGCAGACCAAGACACTCAAAGCGCCACTGTCCCAGTCGCTCATTTTCGAAAGAGCCGCCTGCCGACCACAATCCTCTCAATCACGTCAATCCCAATCCGAAGCATCACTCAACATGCTGGTGCACGTACCGACCACCGATAGCGAACACGAGCAGATTCAGAGCCAGGCGGCACCCGTGTCGCGCCCGCTCGTGTTGCTGAACCGCAAGCCGTCGTTCGTGCAGAAGCCGACGGCGCCGCAGGACATCAAGGCGCCGCGCCTGCAGCCCAAGACGCTCGAGCCGCAGCGGTGCTCGGGCGCGATCGCGCCGCTCTCGTTCCTGGCCAACATCGAACGCATCGAGATCAACGAGACGCGTGTGCGCAACGGTGTGACGTACTATGTGCTCGACGTCTACCTCTTTCACTTCAACACGCGCCTGCCGTCGCTGCTCAACAACCCGCGCCGCGCGTCCATGGTGAACCAGCAGCAGGCTCAGAAGCCGGACTACCAGATCGAGCGCCGCTACTCAGAGTTCTCAGTGCTGCGCGAGCAGGCCTTCCTCTGGTCCTGCATGAACCCGCAGTTCATGTGCGACTACTGCAACGAGTTCATCTCCTACGTGCGCTTCACGTTCAACCAGCCGCGGTTCCTGACCAAGTTCACGACGACCGTCGCGCAGCGCAAGAAGCTGCTCAGCTCGTTCACGAGGGACTTTGTCAAGCTCGCGCAGTTCCGCGGCTACCACAGCCGCGACTGCAACGCGCACGAGCACATTCCGCACCTAGTCGAGTCTTTCGTGCGCGACCAGGGCGGCGAGGACGCCATGCCGACACGGCTGTCCACGTGCTAGCTTCTTCAACGAGCCTTATGCGTTCGCCCCCTATCTTATGATCCAAGCCAGCCTCCTGAAGCCAAGCAGTCAAAAGCGATCCGTAATTTATCAAACCCTCCACTCTCGCCGGTAATGAGTGTGCGTTTAACGTTAGTAGAAAGACGGGCATGACCCAATTTCAATATCAAGCTCCCTTATCATATCATGTTCTCATGCAGTTTGCATTGACTGTCATTCGCTCAGCCAGCGTGAGCTTACAGATCAGAGAAGCTGTCAAAGCGACACGGTGGGCGAGCAAGTGTGGCCATCGCTTGTGCTCTCTGCTCTGAAATTGTTTGTCGTTGGGCGAGGCTCATCATTTGTTCTCTGCGAGAACATGTTGCCAGACACAAGAAGCGCTCCGTGCTCCATAGAAGCATACTGAACGGCGCGTTCGATCTCATCGACGAGCGCGGCGTCGACTGCACCACCAGGCGAAGGATGCTTGTTAAAGCGCAGGGAACCCGTCTCATGCTCCAGTGCATACTTCCATCCATCTTCTCGTTCGTTCTCAGTGCGCATCTATTGTTCAAATCACGTGCATGCGAGAAGCTGTCGACCAGCCAACCAAACGATGCGCCTTTGCTTCGTCGCCATGAGATGCGCTTGTCTCATGGAACTAGGGAATGGGTACGCATCGTAACCATTCTAAGAATCAGCCAATCACAGAGTGCCATGGCGCAGCGCGTCATCATATACCCAAAATGGGATCGCGCTTGTGGTCGTCGTGGATTTCATGCACACGCTGTGACTTGCGCACAAACTCATTGGATGGAGATGCGTAATGGATCAGCCTCAGTTTCTCCGTGCGCACTTTTGCGAGGATGTGCTGAACGCATTTGCTGCTAAGCAATCGCGTCTCGCAATGAATGAGATTCAGAGAGAGCGTGGTGCTTGGTGGATGAGTGTGTGAGAAGGCGCGGTCGCCACCACACCCAGTGCTGCTTGGACGGTGCTGGTGGATTTCCTCACGCCCCACGCAGAGACACGCACGCCACGAGTCGCCTTATTTCCAAATCCGCATTCAAATGCACACGTCGCTCGCCTCTCCAGCCCGCCAACCACACACCAACCATCCAATACGATGCCAATGCATATGAGCACGACTCCAGTTGCCGAGCCTGAGGCCTGCTGTGCGACTCCATCGTCAGCCACGCTCTCGCGCCTGCAGCGCAAGCCGTCGTTCGTGGAAAAGCCGACGACGCTGCACGGTATCAAGGCGCCGCTGTTGCAGCCCAAGACGCTCGAGCCGCAGCGCTGGTCAAGCGCGACGCTACCACTCGCGTCACTCGCCAACATCCAACGCATCGAGATCAATGGCACTCGCGTGCGCGACGGCGTGACGTACTACGTGCTCGACGTCTTCCTGCATCACTTCAACACGCGGCTGCCAGCGAACCTGACGTACCTGCGCCAGGCCTGCTCGTCGCCTCCGTACCAACCAGACCCCGAGATGGCGATTATTTCGAGCAAGCCCGACTACCAGATCGAGCGCCGCTTCTCGGAATTCTGCGACTTGCGCCGCTACGTGTACGACGTGGCGTGCCTCGACCCACAGTTCCGCTGCGAGTACTGCCACGCGTTCATCGTGTACGTGCGCTTCAAGTCGCAGCAGCCGGGGACGATGGCCAAGGTCCTTGCGACCAGTACCGGGAAGCGCAAGCTCATGCTGGAGAGGTTCATCACGGACTTTGTGCACATGGCGCAGTGGCGCCACCTGCAGAACCGTAAGTGCGAGTCCCACGACGCCATCCCGCTCTTCATCGACCAGTTTGTACGTAACGATGACCGCGAACACGACGAGTGCGAATTGAGCTCCTCATCGCCATCTCCATAGAGAAGAGAGAGGGATTGATTATTTAGCTGAGCAAGCCTATGGTGTCCGACTAAGCAGGACGCAGGAATGGACTTGTATTTTTATATTTAACAAGGCGTTCGCAGCCATGCAATGCAATCGATCTACCACGCATAGATGTAATAGCTTGTCATGCTCGTGTACTTAGTGTCCAGTGCTTTAGTATGTGGTGCTCAGCTTCGTCCAAACGTTTTCTTTGACGTGAGCAAGATACGAGTCGCCAAGGCGCCTTGAGCTTCGCATTAGAGGGATATGAATCGACTGTCGTACCCAACGTTGAGATCGTTTTGTGATCAAGGCCTTCGCACCTGATAGCAGTCTCTCTCGGCATTGACGTGTTCTTTGTGCCGAATGAGAAGCTAATTAGCGTGGAGTGTTTGAAAGTGGCGCAGCGTACGCATCGATAGCCTCTATCTGCGCTTTCTGAGCATGCCTCTCCACCACACTGACCGATTGGAAAACGAAATTACCCTTCATTCCTGGAGTTGAAGGCGCGGCTTCTGCATCCAAATATAAATCAGTTCAGGTCGGTGACGGCACTTTGAAACAGTGGTTCTCGTTCACAGACAGCACAGAAGTGGACCGAGAGATATCCGCTTTCAAGTAGATGCATGATTGATCCAAGCCATTGAGTTTGCTGCGTTGCTTCGCACCCTATAGAGCACGTTGATGTTTGTATCGCAACTCGTAAATGTTTGGACCAGTACTTGGCGATGGTACTCACGATATCATCTATCACCGGCATTCATGTCCATTTGGATGGCTTCGGTGGAAATGGAAACGTTCAACTGTTTCAGGGTGGATACATTTGGCAACCCCAGTCTGAAATTGGGCTCACTTGTCACACGACCGCCCGAGTTGGACGCTTATCAAATGCTTCCGAGTCTATAGAGGATACCGTTGGGTGCAGTTTGTAGCGGGTGTCTAGCTAGCGTTGCCACCACCTTGGCTCGGGAATGAACATCCTGAACTCGCATTTCCCATCTTCTCATCGAACCGGCAAGCCCCACCACCTCGCAAAGTACTAAGCTTCCAAGCCTCGACAACGATGCCTCTCACCGCCCACCTGGAGATCAGCAACCCATTCCAGGAACGTACCGAGTCCCCACGGCTGCTGCCTCTTTTACTTCATCATACCTCGCGCGATTCCTCTTCACTCAACTCTGCAAGCACGCCGCTACCGTCGC
Organism: Globisporangium alternatum; assembly: GCA_023334315.1. NCBI lineage: Eukaryota > Oomycota > Peronosporomycetes > Pythiales > Pythiaceae > Globisporangium > Globisporangium alternatum. The sequence continues at coordinate 3,832 of JAASGT010001216.1, read as the reverse complement.
CGCGACCTGTAACACACGAGCCAGAGAGCTTATCAGCTGGTGCGATCTCACTGGAGTTTCTTGAAAACATCCAGCGCGTCGAGATCAATGAGATCTGCGTGCACGATGGCGAGACGTTCTTCGTACTTGACATCTTTCTGTACCACTTCAATACGCGCCTGCCAACCAACCTGACCTACCTCCGGCGAGCAGCCCACAGCACCAGCAGCAGCAGCAGTGTCTCCACCACTACTGGAGAAGAGAATATCACGCCCGACTATCGAGTTAAGCGACGCTTCATTGACTTCTGCGACCTGCGCCACCAAGTCTACGACGCGGCGTGCCTAAACCCGCACATCCGATGCGCGAGCTGCGACGAGTTCATCATCTACGTGCGCTTCAAGCTGCGGCAGCCGCGACCAGTGATGCATTTGATGACAACGGGCCGTGTGGCTGCACGCAGGGCGATCCTCGCAGCGTTCGTGAACGATTTCCTGCACATGGCGCTCTGTAGAGAGAAGCAGAACCACAAGTGCGAGTCCCATCGGTTCGTATCGCAGTACCTCGAGGCGTTCCTTCGAGACCCTCGCAGTAGCGAAACGAACTCGTCGCGGCTGTCATGGTAATTTGTTAGAGCAGATAGCTGGTCATTCCTAATACTACGAGTCGATCGAAGCATCATGATGATACGTCAATCGGCCACACGTTTGTAGGTACTCATCTGTCCAGTTTTGTAACTAGAATTTACTCCAAACGACCTTCACTCCATGTGCAAGTGCCTAGAACTAATAAAAACGCGCCCAAAACCAAATATTTTAGGGCCTGGTTGTGATCAAATGGGCTACGATGTGAATAGAACCCAAAATTTACACCGATTAAACGAAAGCAGTTTTTGTCTAATATAATGGCTCACAAAGCAACGAACAATTTTGAGCTGTAAGTTTTTTCGTGGATCGTCAAAATGCTACATAGTGAGCGCAAATTGTTTAAAAACATGAAATACCCTAATCTAGAGGTCACTAAAGTAAGAAATGACCACTACTGTTTGTCTGAACCAACCATCACTCACGCTTCCGCGTCAACAGGGTGTCGCACTGATTACCGCGCGCGTGATTAGTTAATGGGGCGGTATCGTGCTGAGGAAAATGTGACCTGATGTGCAGCCTGGCCCTCACCCATCTGAGCTTCTGGTCGACAGGACTGATCACAATCCTATTTGCACAAAGACCCACAAGTCTCTCATAGCCATGGCTCTCGTGTTCCCCGCTGTCCGAAGCCTCGACCACGCTGATCATAACCTTGACTTGGCAGCGCCGCTGTCTTCAGCATCACCTCAGACGCCACGCAAATCTCATAAGCGATCATCATGGAGTCATACTCTTGGTGAACTTCAGCCCGTGGCGATGGCGCCAGAGCGCTGGTCAGTGGCGGTGATGCCGACGGCATTTCTGGAGAACATCCAGCACGTCGAGATCAACAGGACCCACGAGCGCGACGGTGAGACGTTCTTCGTGCTCGACGTTTTCCTGCACCACTTTGACACGCGCCTGCCAGCCAACCTGACGTACTTACGACGAGCTCTTCACAGTACCACCAACCTAGGCTCCGGTACCCCAGCAACAGCAAGTGTGAAGGAGAATACGAGACCCGATTACCAAATCGAGCGGCGCTTCATCGACTTTTGCGACCTGCGGCACCAAGTCTACGACGCAGCAACGCTGACTCCGCACATCCGGTGCGCAAGTTGCGACGAGTTCGTCTGCTATGTGCGCTTCAAGCTACGTCAGCCGCGACCCGTGGCGCATCTGCTGACAACAGGTCGCAAGACAGCGCGCAGAGCGATCCTCACAGCGTTTGTGAACGACTTCCTGCACATGGCGCTCTGCAAGGACAAGCAGAACCAGAAATGTGAGTCACATGGCGCCATTCTCACGGCCCTCGAGTCCTTCCTTCGAGCACCAGGGTCGTCGCCTTCTTCGCACGCAAGGCAATGATTCAAGCGTGCTTAAATTATGAGGTGTGCTTAAATTATGAGTACAAATTATGAGGCGTGCGCAAAATACGAATTTGAGACCCTCTCATTGGCTGAAAATCGATTGCTTTGATTTCGCGCAATATTTCGATCGCGTTTACGCTCAAGTCGACGAATCATGAATACGAAGCAAGACGCTTCAGTGACATGCAAATGTCCCTGTGACTCGCAGGCGAGTGGCTCTCAACTGCAGGCTCATTTCGCATCTCGCCGCCTGCATCATACTCGCCACATTGACCACAAGTTGATCCATCCGCACACAAGCCAGCCATGGCCACCACCACCACCACTATGGACGCGCAACAACAGCAACCGCAGCGCCTGACGTTGCTGAGCCGCAAGCCATCGTTCGTGCAGAAGGCGACGAGCATCAAGGCACCGCTGCAGCCAGTGGCACTCGCGCCCATGCGCGTGTCGAGCGCGGCGTCGGCGTTTGCGTCACTTGAGCGCATCGAGCGCATTGAGATCCGCGAGACACGCATGCGCGATGGCAAGACGTTCTACGTGCTCGACGTCTTCCTCTACCACTTCAACTCGCGACTGCCGACGAACGTGAGCAACCACCGCGCACTCGTGCGGTCTGTGACCCCGGACTTTACCGTCGAGCGCCGGTTCTCCGAGTTCGCCAAGCTGCGCTCGCAAGTGTACGACTCGACGCTGCTGAACCCGCAGAGCATGTGCGCGTACTGCGCTGAGTTCATCATGTACGTGCGCTTCAAGCTGCAGCAGCCGCGCGCGTTCGCCAAGCTCACGATGGGCACGGAGCAGCGCAAGAAGATGCTCGCGGGCTTTATTACCGACTTTGTGCAGCTCGGCAAGTGCAAGGAGAAGCAGAACCACTGCTGCGAAATGCACGCGCCCGTGCCGCACCTCATCGACGCGTTCGTGCGCGGTGAGAACGCTATGAGCAACGAGCACGAGGCACATACGGATCCGCTGACATCCAGGCTCTCGTGGACTTAAGCCAAAGCCACCGCTGATAGCCTAGCAAGAGAGAGAATCTCATATTTAAGCAGCACTTTACGATAGAAGTAATTATTATGTAATGTATGAATGTTCACCAAAGCAACGCCTCATACTCGCGCATCCACTCAGCCTTCGTGCTGTTGAGCCCAGCCGTTCGTCGTGAAGAGCTCATAAAGCTGAACGAAAGGCCCACTTAGACGGTGTGATTGACGCGCTCGAAGAATTCGCAGTTGCCAATCACATTTCTTGAGAAAGAGCGAGCTGCGTTTGGCACTACAGAATAGCTGCACATGTGTGTGTGTTTAAGCATGTTCAGGGCTGGACGAGAAGCCTCGAACCCCACGTATCAATCATCGCGGGCGACAACATGGCGCTTGATGACGACCATTACCAAATTGCACGTCAACTGAGCCAGAGCGCTGCAAGCGACAACATGGCACTTGATGATGAGCCCGAGCTGCTCTTCAAGAACACGCTTGCCAGCTTCAACTAGGCAGAGCTTTAATAGCCGAGGCGCCTGGATTTTGCCTATCATTAGCAGACAAAATCCAGGCACCTCGGCTTTCAGAAACGACGCCAGACCACGTGTTGGGGTCGTACTGCTCGCTCTCCTCGTCCGTCGGGTTGTCACTCGCGGTCACCATGACGGAAGAGTACAGTGATCACCGCAATTAGTCTCACGGCCAAAATAGTGGCCTGTAGGGTTAGGCTTTCATGGTTTCATTCGCGTTTGCGAAGCGCGCAATATTGTCCAATCATCGGTCAAAAATTCTGAATCGAGCAACGTTTTAAGCGTTTCAATTGGACAAAAACACGTTGATTGACGACTGTTTCAAAATCGAAAATTGTACTTTT
>JAASGT010001215.1:0-10080 GCA_023334315.1 Globisporangium alternatum | reverse complement strand
CCTCCTCGATCAGGCGCAGGCGGATGATGTCGTGCAGCTTGGGGCCAAAGTGCATCGGGTGCAACAGCAGGTCGCGCGAGAGCTGCTTGAGGAAGAACATGACGGCGGTCGGCGGTCGGTGGCGTTCGTTCGCGTGGCTTGCGTATAAGGCGCAAGTGATTGATATTGGGGGCACTGCCAGAATGGAAATGGAGCTGCTCGTAAAAATTCGCCGAAGTGCTTTTTTGCATGATCGTAATTACCAGCATCGAAAAATGTAATTGAGTACAAAATGCTTTGTATAAAAAGCATATTTTAAAAGTAAAAAACGATTTAGGGTAGTTTAAACCGGTACTAAAAGGCGTATGTTTTTCAATTTTAATCTTATCGCGATGTGGCGGCGTATAAAAAATAATCATCAGGTTTCAATCGTTCTCGCGTTCACAGAAACGAGAACGCGAGAACGAGAATGGCCAGTAGCGTGCTGCGCACGATAGCAGAGGTCGGCTCCATCGGTTCAGCAAGCAGCAGGAGAAGGAAGTACACCGTTGGATTAGATACGGAAAATGTTCGTACAAAGATGCTATTCAACCGGCCACCGCACAGTTCGTACACCCATGCACGAAGGCGCCGATCATCTTATCACTGTCAACGATCAAGCATATGCTTTGCAAGCACGACAAGCGAGTGGAGCATACGCATGTTGTTGAGGTGTTCGAGTTTAACGATGATCGCCAGCGAAAGCATGAGTGGTCGACTGAAGTGGTAAGGCCGAAAGCTGTCAAGGTGTCGCCGACGACAACGGCTTTCCGCCGGCTGCTGGCAATCCTGGCGGATGCTAAGAGGACCACCGATATATGCATGTATTCGTTTACCGATACAGAGGTATGTGTTCTTCTCAACTGTTGACAGCCAAGCGCATTTGTATTCTGAATAATCGTTGTGCATATCTGCTCAGATTGCCGAGGTGCTTCGTGCCAGTCCAGCAACTGTACGGATCGTCACCGGCCGAAATGCCAGCGCCGATAGCGCTGCCTTTCAGCTCTTCGAATAATCAGTAAGATATTCATTTAACTTGCATGACAGCTAATTGAAATGATTGATCTCTTATTGATTTTACAGAAGCGCGTCCAAGTCCGTTACAAGTGAACAATGGCTCCCATGCGCCACAAGGTGTGACCCTCGATGGCTCTTTGACACTGGTCGTAAACAAATTGCGCTTTGTGCTTTGTCTAAATGCAGTTCTGCGTGTTGAACTCTACAATTGTGCTCAACGGTATGTGAACGTTTCGCTTTTGTTGTGGATGTGCACCAATGACACAACACCTTGTTACTCAAATGCAGGATCCTTCAACTTCAGCCAAGCGGCCCACAAAACCAATGGCGAGAACATACATGTCGCGCGTGGTTGCCGAGTTATGGGTAAGTAACTTGTTGTGTACGAGTTTAATGATGTGCATTGTAATCTGACATGCCCTGACTGTGATACGTTCGAACTCAAGTTCAAGCGCAAGTGACCCAAGTACGTCTCGCACGGGGTACTCGAGCTAAGACCCCACGCAAGATTGGATCTTGATCTATCTTGACCAGTAGCATTTGGTTTCATCTGCGTTGATTTTATTTGGCCGCAGCTTTCATTTTGAATAGTATATCTTCAACGGCTATCCATACAACGTATCCGTAGTTTCACCAAGTGCACTTTACTTGAGGTAGTAGTTTGAGTTTTGGTTGCATGCATGCTATAATATCTTCGTGCTCAATATGTACAGAGGTTTCATACAGCTATTATCCTAGTGCAGCACGGCAGCAGCACTCCATGGCCATGCACCATGAGCTCGCTGTCATTGCCCACGCGCCCGATGAACTTGACACTGCAGTCTTGACTGGTGCTGGCAAAATTGGTGGTGCTGGCGCTGGGCTGGCGCTGCTGGCCCCTGGGAGGTGGCCGAAGGTGAGTCCATAAAACATGTGCGAGTACGAGCGGTTGTCGCCAAGTGTGTCGTCGACGCGGCTCTACCACCTCCACGTTGCGAGAAATACACCAAGTGGAATCTTCAGTTGTTCAGCTTCCTCCAATGCGCGGATTCTGAGCATTGCAAACGACACCGGGACGCCATCGCAGCGGAAGTCATTCACCCACTTCACGATTGAAGCCTCTACAGCTTGTGAAAGCGTAGCTGCGAGGCCGCGATCACGACTGCGTTGGTAGCTGGAAGTTGTTGACGTCCCGGCGCGCTGCTCAATGTGAGCGCGCTGCTCAATGTGAGCGCGCTGCTGCTTCCATTTGTTCACGGGCTTGCGCTTTGATCCTTTTGGACTGTCTTCCGTGCTGGAGAAGAACCGTGCGATGGTGGCGCTAATGCCCGCTGTTGCGTAGTAGTCGGTCACCTTAAGCTTGAATTGGTAGTCGTACGGCTGCCTCGTGTACTTGTTCTCGCTCCTGCCGCCGCCATTGATGCAACGCCGACCGAGTGGTTTCCCCATCAGCAGTTGTTATTCGAGTCTGTGAGCTGGCATCATGGGGCAAGGAATTGGCTGGCTATCCTGGTTTTCCTAGTTTATATCGACCACATCCTGGTTTTTCGTTTAAATCGTCCGCATCCTTGTTTTATTTATGCGCGTAATTACGCATGTGTGTTGAAAGTGCTTCGAATAGAAGTCGTCGCCTTTGACATGCATTTTAGGGTATTTATTGTGTCAAGCAGCTTGGCGTGAAAAATATTTATTTTTTATTGATCTCGTTGATGATCTGCACGAGCAACGCGAAGACTTGCTGGTGGCTCAAAAATGCGTTGTGCAGACACAGTTGCTCGTACTGGAGCGCCTCGATCGCCTCCAGAAGCTCTTTGACTTCACCGGTCGAGCGCAGTCGGGCCAGTTAGGGGGATATTTCATGTGGAGCTCTTGGACTGCGAACCGCCTTTGGACGCGCCAGTGTGCTCACGCACAACACGCAGCTCCTCGAATTTCACATGCAGCAACTCCATCTGCCGCCGCAGGTGGTCCACTTCGTTTCGTGCCAGAGGTCGTCGAGCTCCTGCGCATCGAAGTGCTTGACGTCGACCACCGCGCTGCGACTGTAGATCATCACGAGAGTATTGGGCTGCTGGTGTGAGCGAGTGATTGTTGTCTTTGTTTTGGTGAAAAGTGAAACCAAGCACTTCGTTGTTCTTCTCGTTGACGAGCTTAGCCCGTGATGACCCGCACGCCGAGCGTCGCCACGCGATGGACGCCGTGATCCCCCGGCTGTGCAATGAACATCATGTTGATCGGCACGTCCATGCTCTTGGCGACCCACTGCACGAGCGCAGGCTCAAAGCGTCCGCGTACACAGACAAAGTCGATCTGGAGCTTGGGGTAAATGTTGTCAAAGAGTGCGACGATGTTCGCAAACTCGCTCAGCAAAGCGCGCTTGTCCTCGCGCTCGCCGCTCTCACCACCATCTTCATCAGAGGCCTCATGGTCGTCGTAGACGTGCACGATGCGCAGGTTCTGCGTGAGCTCGTTCTTGCGCACGTATAGGATCGCTTTGTTGATGATCGTCATGTCCGGGTGCTTGCAAAAGTACACGATGGGCGCAAGCTTGATGCCGATGATCGCCTTGGTGATCGTTCTTCCGCCACGAGCGCCCGTACGCGCATGCTGCTGTACTTGGAGCGGTGCATTGTCACCAGTCGCGGTAGCTCTTGGGGACGGTAGCGCGTTGGCCTCCGAGCCACTCGCTGCTGCGCGTCGCGACGGGAAGAGCTGCTTCATGACGATGAGCGCGAGGCGCAGGAGTTGCACGCGCTGCATCATGACAGCCATGACGAAGCCGATGACGAGCAGGTAGACGGCAAAGTACATGAGAATCTTCGGGTCGCCCAGCAAGATGCCGATGAGCCCGATCACGACCATGCAAAAGCCCATGATGCACGTCCACCAAGGCGCGTACACGTCACGCGGGATCTCTGAGCGCTTGGCCTTGAGCGCCATACAGCCGAACGCGAAGAGCGCCATGAGCCCCAGGAACGCATACGAGTAGACGCCCGAGAGGATCGACGTGTCGGCGTTCAGCAGCAGCACGAGGCTCGACGCCAGCACGAAGTACAAGAGAATGATGCTGTGGTTCGTCTTGCGCCACTTGTTCTGCTTCATGAGGAACGCCGGCAGCACGCGATCGAACGAGAGGCGTCTCACGAGCCCTGTGATGCCCACGTAGGACGTCAGCACGGCGCCCGAGAGCACGATGAACGCGTCGACGGCGACCCAGGTCTCGAGCCAATGGCCGCCGGCGACGCGCCCCATCTCTGCAAGCACCGTGTCCTTCTTATAGATGATCTCGTCGAGCGGCAGCACGCCGAGCGCCATGATCGAGAGCGCCGCATTGAAAAAGGTCGCGAAGCCCCACATGTTGCGCAGCGTCTTGCGGAACACGCCCGGCTGCTGCTCCTCGACGAACTGCGCCGAGCTCTCGAAGCCCGTGATGCCGAGCATCGCGGCGCTGAAGCCGAAGAAGATCGCGGCAAAGACGTTCGAGTCGATGAGGCTCCCGGCAAAGTCTACGCGCGGCAGGCTCGTGTGCATATTCGCTGAAAAGACGTGCGTGTGCTGCACCGTGTAGACGAAGCTCGCGACCGTGAGCACCGATAGCGTGAGCACGTGGAGGAAGAAGATCGCAGTGGCCACCACGGCACTCTCGGCGATGCCGATGAGATTGAGCACGGCGAAGAGGAAAAGCAGCACGATCGTCCAGGGCACGACCGCGATGTCGCTCACCTGCGTACCTAGGTAGTTGATCGCTGACGTGCCCGAGACGACACCAGTCGCCAGGTACGAGATGATGCCGAGCGCGGCGCCGAAGGCCGCGAAGCGCTTGGATGTCGTGTTAAGCAGCACGTTGTATGAGCCGCCGTTCAATGGGATCGCAGTCACGACCTCCTCGTAGATGAACCGGAAGAAGTAGAGCACAGCCGAGACGAGCAGCAGCGGGATGGGCGTGAGCTTCCCGGCCTTCTGCGCCACGATACCCGGCGAGTAGAGCACGCTCGACAAGATGTCGTTGCCGCAGATCGCAGTGGACGGCCACTGGCCCAGTTGGTGGCGCGGCTTGGCGAGGTGATCGCGCAGCTCATCGACCTCTTCCTCGGGCGCCACGACTTCCTGGGACGAGCCCATACCCGGGTACGTCCAGCTTGGGCCGAGCGGCACCGCGGGCTCGCGCACATGCACTTGGATCGAGCGTCTGCGGAGTCCGTCGAGTGACGGCAGCGGCGGCACGGCCGGCGTCGACAGTCCCTCGTAGTCCATGTGGCGGGCAGCGAAGAGGAGAGGGCAGTTGCGCTGCGTTGGACTGAAGATTGGCGAATGAATGATTGGAGCAGCAATGGGAGCGCAGACGCAAAGAGCTCCCCTCCACGGCTTCTGTGTGCGTTTTGTGTGTGTCGGTTGAGCTGGCTGGTTGATTTCTGTCCTTGGCCTCGTCGCACAGACTCTGAAATAGATGGGACAGGCTAAGTTTGAGCCTGAGCTGGGGTGGATTGACTCACGTTTCATCGCAAGAGAATGAATGGATTTTCGTTTTCGCAGAGAACGAAGAGCCAGATGACGCTGAGCGCCCTTCATATCGGATACACTCTTGTCTCACGAACGGACTCAACAGCCACGCGTGCATGCGATGGCTTCAGCAAGAGCCGAGTCGGTGAGCTCTCTCGTCGCACGGGGTTCGCTTCTTTGGAGTCAAACAAGAGCTCACTCGGCCGATTAGCCATTGAGTGAAACGGACGATCACCCTTGAGAAGATCCCGTTCGAGAGCTGCTAACGTGCCGCCTTTTGTGTGGAGGGTGGTGCTCGGTGTTTCCTGCTGCCTGTAGTTGGCTACTTGGCTACGAGCGAGCAAGAGGCAGTAGGACAATCGATTGTATTGATTGCCTGGCTGTGTGTAGGTGGCGTCGTCATTCCGTTGTGGAGCCATTCCTTCCTACGTAACGAACAGAAGCGCCATGTTGAAGCGCCTTACATGGCTTCAGAGGTCGGTCACTAACTAAATCACGCCCATTCAGTCAATCAATCGCGTGGCGTGATTCAGTGGCTTCTTCTCCTGAGAGTTAACAAATGACGTTCATTTACTGCTAGTTACTGACTTGTGTACTGCTTTCCCATTCGTACGTGAATTGCTTGCTAGTTGCTAGCTCGCTTGCTTGCTCAGCCCGTGATGACGCGCACGCCCGAGGTGGAGACCTTGTGGGCCGCAAAGTTGCTCGGTTGCTTGATGAACATCATGTTCTTAGGCACGCGCATGGACTCGGCGAGCCACTCGACGAGCGCAGGCGTGAACTCGCCCTCGACGGACACGAAGTCGACCTTGAGCTTCGGGTACATGTGGTCGAAGAGCACGGCCATCTCCTCAAAGGCCGCGAGCGCCGGCGCGTCGGACTCCTCGTCGCCGTACACGTGGATGAAGCGCAGGTTGTGCGTCTGCTCGTTGTTGCGCACGTATACGATAGCCTTGTTGAGGCTCGTGAGGTCCGGGCGCTTGGCGAAGAACACGATAGGCGTGTTGTTGATCTTGATGATAGCGTTGGTAATCGTCTGGCCGCCGCGCGCGCCCGTGTGGTTGTGCGGCGTGGCGGAATCCGAGAGCTCACCCAGGAACTTGCGGTGGCGCGACGGCGCCACGGCCTTCATCGCGCCGAGCACGACGCGCAAGATCGTCACGCGCTCGAACATGACGAAGATCACGAGCGCCACGACGATGAAGTAGAGCGCGAAGAACATGAGCACCTTGGGGTCACCCAGCAGGTTCGCCAGGATCGCCACGACAATCATGATGAAACCCAGGATGACCGCGGCCCACGGCGCGCGCACGTCGCGCGGCATCTCGGCGCGCTTGCCCTTGAGCAGCATGCAGCCGCAGGAGAAGAGCCCCATGAGTCCCAGGAACGCGTACGTGTACACACCATTGAGCACGGTCGCATCGGCGTTGAGCACGATCACGAGGCTCGACGCCAGCAAGAAGTAGAGCACGATGATGTAGTGCGCCGTGCCGCGTAGCTTGTTCCTCTTCGCCAGGAACGCTGGGAGCACGCGGTCGTTCGAGAGGCGGGTCACGAGCCCGCTGATGCCCACGTAGGACGTAAGCACGGCGCCCGCAAGCACCACGAACGCGTCCACGCACACCCAGACCTCGAGCCACTTGCCCGCGGCCACGAAGGCCGCGCGCGCCAACAGCGCTTCGTAGCTGCGGTAGATACCGTCGTCGCCGCCCAGCGGCAGCACCGCGAGGATGCCGACGCCCAGCGTGAAGTTGAAGAAAGACGCGAGGCCCCACATGTTGCGCAGCGTCTTGCGGAACACGCCCGGCTTCTGTTCCTCGACGAACTGTGCCGATGTCTCGAAGCCCGTGATGCCAAGCATGGACGCACCGAAGCCGAAGAACACGGCCGTGAACACGTTGCCGTCGAGCATCGAGCCAGCAAAGTCCACCTGCGGGAACGGCTCGCTCATGTTGTCGCTGAAGATGTGCGTGTGCTGCACGCCGTGCACGATGCACGCGACGAGCAGCACCGAAAGCACGACCACGTGGTGCGTGAAGATCACGAGCGCGACCCGCGAGCTCTCGGTGATGCCAATGAACGCGAGCACGGCGAAGGCAAACAACAAGGCGACGACGCTGCCCACGATTGGGATGTCCACCTGCCTGGCCAGGTATTGCACGCCCGAGGTGCCCGAGACGACGCCCGTGGCGACGTACGAGAGGATGCCGAGACACGCGGCCACGGACGCCGTGCGCTTCGACGTCGTGTTGAGCAGACCGTTGTACGAGCCGCCGTTGAGCGGAATCGCGGTCACGACCTCCTCGTAGATGAAGCGGAAGAAGTAGAGCACGACGGCCACGAGCAGCAGCGGGATGGGCATGAGCTTCCCGGCCTTGAGCGACACGGACGACGCCGAGTAGAGCACGCTCGACAGGATGTCGTTGCCACAGATCGCGGTCGCGGGCCACTCACTCAGAAGGTGCTTGGGCTTGCTCAGGCGGTCCTCGATCGCCGCGAGCTCGCCCTCGGGCACGCGCACGTGGTGCGCGCTACCGCCGCCTGGGTACATCCAGTGCGGACCGCGCACAGGCGTCTCCTCGGGCACTTCGATCTCGATCTTGCGACGACGCAACGTGCTCTGCGGCGGCTGCAGACAGCCTGACGAGAGCGAAGACGAGGCGTGTGAGCCGTTGCGGCCGGGCGTCGAGAGCACCTCGTAGTTGAGACCTGGGTTGCGCGCCGCCATGCTTGGGAGTCCTAGGATTCTGGAGGTCTGGAGTAGGCTGGAAGAGACTGACTGGGACGTGGCGAATTGGAGACTGACGAGCTGGGAGAATGGGCGACTGGCGGTGCAGTCCCTGGGGCTTCTTCACGAACGAGCGCCCATGAGGCAGCCTTCATGAGGGGTTTCTGAAGTGAGCTGAGTGATCTTTCTGCTCCAATGCTGGCCGCTGATTGGCTTGTTGGCGCAACCTGCCTCCTTGGGCAACCTACCGACCGACTCACTCCGAGTGCTCACACCGCCTCCCTGCAACTTGCAACGACGCCTCACGCTTTTGAATATCAAGTCGCGTTTGACTGCCGGCGGTTGCTGGATGAGAGGATCTCGACCTCACTTTGGCCGCAGCCTAACACCCTCGACTGCCACTTTCGCGCGCTCGAGCCAATCACCGGTGGGTGGTATTTCCCTCCCGGGGCCTCGTCTCGTTCTCAGAGTGCTCGCTGTTTGAAAGAGCGGCTCTGGGACGGCGATGTCATTCCGCCCGAGGATCACTCTGGTCAGATGACTTGACGGGCTTCAACGAGGCGGCGGCGGGTGGTTTTTCCATCCCGCACAGCGAAACGCACATGACTTGACATTTGTATGTGGAAGCAGCTCGGGTCATCCCTCCTGACTAATTTGTGCGGGTGGTTTTTCCAGCCTGCACCCATTGTCACGATTGGCTCGGAAACGCTGTTTGAAGACGCTGCAAAGCGAGAGACGAGTCATCTCTCCCCATTCACACACATCACACTGAGCACAGCTGTCTCCCCCCTCCCTTTTTCCTTCTCACTTTCCAGACGGCTTTGCTCCACGCTGCTGCTTTGATCACCAGCACTTGACTCGGAACATTTGACTGGCGCGTGAGTGAGGTGAGCCCAGTCTCTGGCTGCTCCCAGCTGGCTTCGCTCCAGTCATTATTCAAATGGCGTTCGTGGGGCATTCAGTAAACACGAAAAGGCTCGAAATGAACGCTAAACGAGGCGAACTTATCTGGCTGCTGCTGAGAGACTTAAGTCTTTCAATCACATACATGCAGTCGAAGTGAGTGTCGAAGTGAGTGTCTTGTTCGGAGGCGAGTCTCTTAAGGTGCCGATACAGTTGATCATGGGAAAAATTTGAAACTGCTGAGCAGCCTGGATCCATCCAAGCCATTATGAGCTAGCTGGTGAACCGGGGGGTCAAAACTATTTCTCCCGATTTGCGCGTGTTGCGCGAATGTACCGCCAAACAACTCCGACGACAGCGCTGGATTTTGTGTGCACGAGAAAGACCATCAGCGGCTGTGGAAAAGGAAACACAACACAAAACAGTGCTATTAGAATGTTGCAGTCCAATTTCATCACAAGAATCGAATTAGAGGCTTAACCCCTCTATTACCAGCCGAAAAATTCAAATTAGGGACACACATGTTGTACAGTGCGCGCCAATAAAACGTGAAAATGGTGACTTCTGTGGATATATTGGCCAATAACACGATTCAGAAAAGAAAAATGGCCTCGTTTTATAGCCAATCACGAAAGTAGTCGGATGCGACTGCTTTCGGCGAAAAAACGCATTTTTGACTGAGCTACTGTCAGAAAGCTGGTTTGACAGGCACCGGTAATATATGAAAATCTATGACTGCCGGGAAAACTTGAGCCACCCGTTCGGATTGCTGTTTCAGAGGATAAAAGGTGGTTTTTATGATCACCGCGTTTTCTACTACAGGCAACGTTCTCAATATTGAGCTCCAAAAAATGTGGGGAAAAACATTGAAATATAGAGGTATGTACACAATAGAGGTATAAAGATATGCAGGTTCGCTCGCTATCAAATCCACT
>JAASGT010001214.1:0-10081 GCA_023334315.1 Globisporangium alternatum | reverse complement strand
TCCACAGGATCGTGAAGTTGACACTCTGGTCCCGCTGCAGCATCACACGTACTTGGGTGTCGATGAGCACCGTCGGGAGCCCCACCGCGGCGAAGATGCTCCGAGGGTCTTTGATATTGAGCTTCATGACGCCGAATTTCGCCACTTCCTTGATCGCCATCTTGAGAATCAGACTGCCGAGTGTGTACACCGCAAAGTTCCAGGACCCCGTGATCTTGTGACGACTCGCAAGCTGCACGTACATCCCAGCGAAGATTCCCGCAAACATCTTCCCGGAGGTCTTCACGTAGATCTTCATATACGACACAAATGCGCTCCAGAGGGCTGTCGAGTAGTAGTTGCTTCGTTGGAGACTCTGCCCCTGGACAGTCTCCTGCTGGAAGATGCGGCGCACCGCGACAGTGATACTTACCATGTACGCGTGGGAGAAGAACGTACAAGCGTAGTACTCGACCTTCCAGCCCTTCACCGTCGTTGACGCCGCGTCACAAACCAGCAGCGAGGCTCCAAGAAGTAGCGCTGATATCAAGAACACGCAAAACGAGTGTCGAAGCAGCCTTCGGATGCAAAACAGAATCGATGCGTGCGGGTTCCCTGTGTTTTGAAGCCTAACAAACTGCATCGGCATGAGCACGTGCGTGTGCGTGAAGAGGACCGCCCAGTAGAAAATCACGTGGCCCAGGATCGCGACCGCCGCGTAGAACTCGAAATCCGATTGGTTGGCTGGTGAGCGACCGGAAAACACGTTTCCCGAAGCGAAGATGAAGTTAAGAAGCCACGCGCACGCGATGCACGCAAACGTGTTGGGTAACAGGATCGAGAGCGTCTGGAAAGCCTGGAGCCACACCTCAGTGCCGAGTGGCCGTCGAAGTCCTGCTTGCTGAATGTTGCGATCATCATTTTGAGGCTGTGGCTTTGCATCTTGCACTTGCGGTCCTGGACGTGCGCTGAGCTTAGCCACAGCTTGCTGTCTACTCTCGAGGCGTTCGGAAACACCGATAAGAACTTCGATGCTCTGCGGAGACCGCGACGATATTCGACGTTGCCCTTGAACAGCTAAGTCTGAGCTGAGGTCGCCTGAGAGAGGGTGAACTGCGGTCCTGAGCTTCCTCCAGACGGTTTGCTTGAAATCTGGGGCTCGATTTGCGATGCCCGCATGCGTGTGCCGTCTCGCTTCGGATTCATCGTTAGCCATGGACAGCTCTTTGGCGCTTCTATTCTGCTTGGTCGAAGCTCGAAGTGATGAAAAAGTTCGTCGCTTGTTACCAATGATCCGAGAATGGCACAACATTTTTCTGAGCGGAAGCGCAAAGCTATTATTACGCGCGGGGAGTTTGCGTGTGGAGGTCCGCTCTAATTCGCTGTTGGATATGACTCACACCTTATGCAGCGTTCATCAGTCACAGAGAAAACTCTGTAATGACTGCAACGAGTACAAGAACAACAACCAATATAGAGATATACAGCCTGCCCTCTACTGAGAGCACACGGAGAACGGAAACCATCACTCCGCTTTGCTGCCGACCATAGACAGCAAAAAGAATCTGAATGCGCTACTGGCCGCGCTACGTTTGCTGATCGCTTGAGCCTCCTCCCCGCGTAAATGCCATCGGTGGTGGATATCCTTGCACTCTCCTGACGAAGAGGTGAAGAATATTGATGGCTGCACTCACGTTGCGGTTCCAGACGCTGCGAGGACATGCGTTGTTGGTACAAACGCGCAGCGCTCAGGATGGCCTTCTTGTCTTCTGCCGCTTCTTTCGCTCTGCAAAGCTCGTGATAGCTCTACGTTTGCTCTTTGGCTTGGGGTCTGGCTCAGGTTCTGACATTGTTCTTATAGCTTCAGGCACAACGAAGCCGTCCTCCGGCTGAGCCACTTCGACTGGAGTCTCAGACTGCTACTACTGTGGGACTTGCTCCTACGTGATGACCACATCAAGCTCGACGCCTTCTTGCTCGTGCCACCAGCGCTGAGACCAAAATGCCAATGGACAAGCGGAGATGACTTTGAATGGCGAACACGATTGTGGCAACCATTCTCCATGTTGTATCGACTTTCTAGTTGAGATTCGCCATCAGCAAAACTAAACTGGCACATCATCATACAAACAGCAAGTCAAAAGATATGCCAGCTCGAACGGCATGCATGATGTGGATTCTGGACTCGTAACATGCCAGCGTCATGTGCAACAACAAGGACGCCACACTCACGACTGTGCTCAGCAGTACGAAAGGAGGATGTGAGCAAGTCGGGCTTTCGCACTTTGGTATCAGATGTGTGTGAGTGATGGTCAAAAAATGACGTGAGTGATGGTTCAAATTAGATCCTACCTCGCGATCTGATCCCCGTTGACTTACCTCTCGTTCTTGTCCTCTTGTTCGCTTGTTTGCCTGGGCGCTCGTCTTGTCATTCACCAACTTGCTCTGTCTAGCTTCGACGTCATCGTTCCACCCACTTAACCTCCCAACCAACTTCACAATGCCTCCATTCTCAGTCACCTCGCCGTCGTCGGTTTCGACTCTTGGTGCATCCCGCTTCGGCCGCAGCCGCAGCAACACGACCTACGGCGGCGGCTCGCCAGTGCACAACCAGTACCAAGCGCCCATGCTCCAGATCTCCACTAAGCCCACAACACCTCTGAGCATCTCGACTGCCAGTGCCAGCACCCGCAGCGTCAATGCCCAGAACGCACCGATCCCAAGCCACACGTTCTCGATCAACTGGGAAAACGTGCTTATGCCCAGTGCCTGGCTGACCGCGCGCATGGGCGTAAACGCGAGCGTCCAGTCGCTTCAGAACGCCCAGCGACTGATGGACCAGACGCCGCAGCTCAAGGCGCTCATGGCGGCTATCGAGGAGAACATCATCCAGCTTCTTACGCAGACAATGGCCACCGGCTGCGTCTACATCTTCAGTGACCACACGGTGCAGTACGTGGAGCTCTCGTGCAGTGTCTTCTTCCCACGCCTGACCGCGTGTCTGAGGGGCGCTACGCGCGGCGTTTTCGTCGTCGGGGTCCCAGACACCGACTTCTCTGCACAGGAGCTCGCCGACTGGAAGGTCAACATCCTGCGCACTGTCTGCCATGAGCGCATCGTCGCCGGCCAGGACCTCGCCAAGGCGCACACGAACCGAGGTTCGCACCGCTTTGGCCTGGTTGCGCTCTGTGCGAGCGACCTGGACGTGAGTGCAAGCGACCAGCTGGCGAAACTCACGCCCTTTGCAGTCACCAAGAGCGTCAAGGTGGCGCAGCAGGCGTCTGCTTCGCTTGAAGAGTTCGTCTCCCAGGTGCAGAAGCTCACGAGGTTTGTGACTGAGGCGCTGGCGTTCAACGGCCCGATCCGCATCGCACTGTAGCCTCATTATTGATTCTTTCTTCACCACACAGCCTATATATTTATCACTCGTGATCGATCAGCTAGCTCGTTGCTTATCATCATAAAACCACAAACACGTAGTCTTTGCCTTGAAGCCCATCCATCATTGCTCATCGCAAAGCACAGTTTGTCATTCATGATGCGGCGTTTATACAATCGAAAGATACGCAATGAATGGAGAGATACGCACGCTGATAATGAGAACGACACGGTCTCTACGCCTCACGGAGCGGTAGGTTGCGCTTGATGTTGGTCGCCAAACGCTGCGCGAGCACCACGTCGCTCGAGACGACCAGCAGGCGCGTCTTACCGGTCTGCACCTGGAACTCCATGCCCATGAGCACGGTCTCACCCGTGCCGCCGCGCAGCCGGCCCGCGAACTTGCACTTGCCCACGCTCGGCGTCATGTTGTTGATCTCGTAGACCTGTGCGACATTCGTATCCTTGACCACGGCCTGCACGAGCAGCTCGAGCGCGACGGGCACGGGCAGAAAGAAGTCGCTTGTGTGCAGCGACGACGCCTCCGACATGGAGATGCGCTGTCCGAATTCCTCGAGGCTCATCTGCTGCGGCGCCAGGATCTCGCCCGACACTGGCGCCAGCTCGACATCGAAGGTCTCCTCGTGGGTCACGACCTGGAGTGCGATTTTGTCCAGGCGCCCGGCAAAGTCCACGTGCAGCTGAGCCATGGACGGCGTCCCACCGGGGAACAACACGGGGATCTCCGGGAACGACATGAACTGTTGTTGCTGCTGCTGGCTCTTGGCGACCACTTGGATGCGCGAGATGGGCGCGTCCGAGTTGTTGGAGATCCAGAGCTGTACGAGGTTCATGGTCGGCGAGTACATGGACGGCTGGCGCAGGAACGAGTACTGGATGTCCAGGCCGTTGCCCGTCAGCGACGACAGCAGCTCGCGCTTCGCAGCTGGAGAAGTCGAGGAAGTCGCCATGCTCAGGTTCATCAGGTCGCCCAGGAGACTGTTGCCGTTGCTGTTGCCGTTCGGACCGAACGATGAGCCTAGCGACGCACTCTGTTGGTTCCCAAACGCATTAGGCGCAGCGTTGCCACCGCCTGGCGTCGAGTCCAAGAAGTTCAATGGATCAAAGAGGTCCACTGACTTGCTATTCTTCGGCTGCTGCTTCTTCTGTGGGGACACTGAGGCCGTCTTCTTCGCCTTGTTGCGGGTCTGACGGCGGCGACGGCGCTCAGCCTCCGAGTCTTCCGACGACTCTTCGCTCTCCTCCTCCGAACCCGACGCGTCGCTCTCGTTCTCCGATCCAGAGCGCGAAGATTCCGGCTCTGAGCCGGACTCACTCCTCTCGCTGCTGTCGTACTCGGAGCTGGCGTCCGATCCGGACTCAGACTCGGAACCCGAACCACCGGACGAGCCCGACTCACTGTCTTCCTCCTCTTCACTGTAGAACCCACTGTCCTTCTTGTACTTCTCCTTCTTTGACGGCTTGGTTCCACGGCGGCTATCCTCGCGAGCGCGGTCATCCTCGGCGTACGACGACGACGACTCGTCACGCAGCGAGCTCTCGGGCTTCTCCGTTCGCCAGTGGGGCAGTGGCGCGTACCCTGGGACGCTGTGGCGCACGATGTCCGAGAGCGTGCCGAGCGTAAAGCGGCGCTTGGTCTCCTCTTCACAGCCGATCAAAGGCGCGGGCTTCTTGCTCGCGAAGAGCTTATGCGGGTTCACAATGTTCGCATCGCCCGACAATGTCGCGCGGATCAGACGCGCGCGGTCGCGCACGTCGTACTCCGTGTCGAACTTGCACAGCTCGATCACGTACTGCAGCAGCAGCTGGATTGGGCGCTTCTGCGGCTCGCGGAGTCCGAGCTTTACCGCCAGGTTCAGCAGCTGAATGCGCACTTCGGTGGCCTCGTCAGAGAAATTCTTAACGAGCAAGCGCAGCGACTCGGCGGCACACGTGGTGGCATTGCCTTCGTCGTTGAACTCGCCCAGCATCCACACGATCGAGGCACGCGCCGAGGCACTCGTAACGCGACCCGTAACCATCATCGCAGCGAGCGAGCGCACGACGCGGAGTCGGTCCTTCTCGATTGCCTGTTGCTGCAGCAGCTGGCGGATCACGATCACGCTCTCCGCCACGACCTGTTCGTTCGACGAGCGCACGAGGCGCATGAGTCCACTCAGGCAGCGCTCCGCGACCGAGGGCATCGCGTCGGCCACGCGCCCCAGAGCGCGCACGGTCGTGGTCACAAAGGACTTGTCCACGTGACGCACGTAGGCCTGGAATTCGCGCAGGATGACGCTCACGTTGTCATCCGTGACGAGCGCCGTCATGATCTCGAGCTTGAGCTTGCGCGCGTACCCCGGGTCCGTGGCGCGCACGAAGAAGTCCTGCAGGAACGGGCGGAACATGTCCGGACGCGACGCCGCCATGGACGAGATGACCGAGAGTACGACGTACTGAATCTCGCGCTGGCTGCGCATGATGCGCACGAGCGACTTGCCGATGAGCGTCGACGTGGCCACGCTAAGCGTGCCACAGTAGTAGTGTAGCGTTGCGACCGCGAGTACCACGGCGCTGTTACGCGACTTGAGCAGCGGGATCGACGAGCGCAGCAATAGCCGGTGGTCCTCGTCGAGCTCCTCGCCGCCGCCGATGCCGCTGGCCAGCGCGTCGCTGCGGAACACCGAGCCGATGGACGGCAGCGCCTCGCGCTTCGTCGCGCTTCCAGAGCCGCCCAAGTGGAAGGGCGACTGCTGGAAACCACCTTGTCCGTTGTTGCGAGAGTTCTTCTTGTCGTTGGCGTCCGAGTCGGAGCCGTCGTCGTCCGAGTAGAAGCCGCGGCGCACCTTGCGCTGGGGGAACATCTCCTTGACGTTCTTGCGCTTGGATGACGCGTTGTCGTCACCTTCGTTTTGGAGCTGCGGCGACTGGAATTGCTCGTGACAATAGCGGATGAGCACGTTGATCGTGACGGTCTGGCCCCACTCGTCCAGGTCAGCCAACAAGTGGCACATCTTACGGAACGGCCGGTGCAGCAGGTCCAGTCGGTCCGGACAGACTTCCACGAGCGCCTGCACGGCGCTGCCGAGCACCATCGTAGACGCGTCGTTGAGCAGCTTGCCGATGATCTCGGCCAGCACGTCCTTCTGCTCCGGGTCCACGACGAAGATCTTGCTGATCGCATTCGCCGCGCACTTGCGCACGTAGGCGGACGAATCGGCCGTGCACTTGCGGATCGCGATGAGCTGGATCTGCAGGATGTCGCGCACGCGGATGCTCGTCATGACGCGCAGCGCGAGCGCGCGGATGAGCTGGTTCGGGTCGGCCAAGTCCTTCTGGAAGCTGTTGATCGAGAGCAGCGCGAGCTCGCGGCACTGCGAATTGGCATCCGCGTAGTGCACGAGGTACATGTACACGAGCTTCTTCACCTCCACGGACGCCACGATCACATTCTTGACCACGTCGGCGAAGAACATGGAGACGTCCTCACCCTTCGAGATGGAGGCGAGCAGCGCCTTCATGGCTTCGAGCTTCTCCGAGTGGCCCGCCACGCCCAGCTTGTTGTCCAGCAGCTTGCGGATGCGGTCCCAGTTCATGCTCTCCTCGAAGAAGTGCGCGTCGCCCGAGATCCCGCGCATCGTCATGGCTGCTGCCTGCTTGCTCGTCTTGCTGGCGCTTGGCTATTTTTTGGGGAGAAATGGAAAATGAGTGACAAGGATCTCTTCTCCAATGTGAAAAATCAAAGCTAGAAGCGCCTTTTATCAAATTAAAAATTATTTGCTCATAGTTCAAATTTTGCACTTAGAACAGATTTTCTAAGTTCATATTTCGACTTGATTAAATTATTCAATATAATAGAATATAACACCATTTCTGAACATGAAAACGAAAGCACCAACCATTTTGGTAAATCGGTAATGTACTGGTATATCGGTATTACAAATTGTAAGGGTTGCTCACACGTCACAGACCTGCGGACGAGTACAAATCTCACAAAGGGCTCGCTGCAGTGGCGAACAAAGTAGATTCCAGTACTGCAGTAGGCTGTAGTATACTCTAAAAGCCTGAAATCTTCGAGTCGAACTAGCAAGTTTGCTCTCACGAAGAGCCGCACCAAGCGCTGGCATGTCAGAGCGACCAGCATGCTCATGAAGGCTCGCACGTTGTGCGGCGCAAGGATTGATCTGTTCTGAGTTGGCTTGTCAATTCCTGCGTTTCGTCTTGTTGCAGGTACAGGCGCACCCGGAAATAGGCTTGAACGAAGTCCGCTCGGAAAATAAGCGACAAGACAGGTTGGAGCGGGCTCGTCTAGCCGCTAACCAACACTGCAGTGGAGCCTGTAAGCGGCGTCAAAGTGCACCTTCAAGCGGCTGCAATGGAGGGCGCGGCGAAGATCTCCGAAGTCACAGAAAAGCCTTCATCGAGTCGAAGCAAGTTGGCCATCCAGCTGATCGTGGTTCGACCGCTGCTGAGCTCCAACACTGCGGTATCTCCCATCATCTTCCGAGCTGACGGCTCTCTCCTAGAGACGGAAGCTGTGGGTGCGACAGCAAATGGCGACCATGAGCCTGGCAAACAGCTACAGGAAGTAGCTCACGAGCGTCGACGGCATTCTTCCTTTTCATTGCCACAAGAAGCACGAGACGATAGCATCTGCACGGCCTCCATGACATTGGAGCAGCCTCAACGCGCGAAGAAGAGCTGGAAGCATCGCTATCGAGCAGAAGTGTGGCTTAAGGCGCTGCAGATCCTCTCGATCCTGCTCTGGAACACGCTGGTCTGTGTCGCGTTCGCCTGGACCGCGAACTTCATCTACAGCCACGGCAACATCGCGTCCGGGAAGCCCGTGGGCGAGCAGTCCGACTTTGAGTTTATCGCTGGCGTTATCACCGTCGGCCATTCATTCTTCTTCTGCACGGTGGTTGCAGTGCAACTACCGATTTTGCTCTCTTTGAAGTTCGTTAGGCTGCCCGAGAACGCGAGTCCGTGCAGCGTGGCATTATTCTGCCTCGGCAGACTGCTCAAACACACATATCGTGTCTACCTGCTGTCAGTGGTGGTAACGCTTGTCATGGTGTTCGGTCTACGGTCCGCCATTGGCAGGCTCAGACTGGGGAGAGTCGAATTCTACTGCTGCTGCGTCATCTCGCACCTCAACAACACCGCTCTTTCGATCGCTGCGCGCCGAATCTTCGTCGAAGACTCGGTTCTCGGCCAAAGTAGACAGCAAAGTGCTCGGTTCGATCAGCCCTTTTGCGGCTCTGTCGTCCGGTTTGTGAAGATCTTCCTGCGCACATCGACAAAAGCAGCGACTGTCGTGCTCGCCGGCGTGTATGTGCAGATTGTGAGCGCGTTCCGCATCGAAGGCATGCGCGGCTTTGTCATTTTCACGCTCGGCAGCCTCGTGTTCAAGTTCATTGTCAAGAAGATCGCGAAAATCGGCATCGTTAGGCTCAACGTGAACGACCTGCGCAGTATCTTCGTGGCCATCGGGCTCCCGACCGTGCTGATCGACACGCAGGTGCGCATCGTGCTGCAGCGCGTCCCCGGGGCAAAGTATACGCTCATCTGGACGTCTGCGATGGCGGTGGTCGAAATCGCCACGCGGGTCACGAAAGTTTACCTCACCAAGCGAGAGATCCGCCTCAAAGAGCTCGATACCACGAAGGAAGCCTCAGCTTCTCCCGTCGTCATTGGTGGTGGCGCAGCAACTGCTCCTACTCCCGTCAAGAATAGCCATGCAAGCCGTGACAGAAGAGCCTCGTCGACCGACTCGCGGTTAGTTTCGCAGTACAACTTCGAAAAGTGGAAACACCAAGTGCTGATGTTCCAGATCGCCGAGTCGTACGCGAGCATGTCGGCCGAGTACATCGCCATCGGCTGCTCGACGTCAATTCTGTATTTCTACTGGGACCACTCAAAGTATATTCTCGGCGGCGAGAACGTCCACGAGAACGACTCGCTGCTGCCGTGGAGCCGCACGTCGGCCTTAGGGGTCCAGGTCCTCGTCGAAATGGTGGTCGACTACCTCTCATGCGTCCTGGAGATTGGCGAAGGTGTCGACTTCCAGCGGATCCGACAGCATCGCGCGTTCCTCGGGATGCTCTTTGCCAGCCTGGCGACGGTGAACATCCAGATCTGCGCGCTCATGTACCTCAACGTGTAGCTGTGGCCCACCCAAATCAGCACTCCTCGCTTCTCGGCGGTCAATCTTTTGGGTTCTGAATCTAATACAGTAAGGCAGATGTGTCTGGTTATCCGAAGGAGATTGAAGTGACACTGAGGGGATCTAGGGTCATCAAAGTGATTACGTGTGCTGCCTATTCGTTCTATTCATCGCCCTCGTTTCGATGGGCACTCGGAGTATCACTTCTTGACTCACTCGCAGTTTGGCCAGTGTCCATCGCCGCCAGTCAGCGTGCAACCTGCAAGCGATCTGGCATACAGACCCAATTGAGAGAACTAACATCGAGGCTGACGTTTTCAGCTTAGGCACCGCCATCACTGAAAATGAAGCTCGCTCTTTCGCCACGTCACAAGGAATGTACTCTTCACCCGAATGCCCCAACGTGTATGCTCACTTGACTCGCAGATAGATGATCGCCGAGATCTGGACGTTGGTGATCGCCATGCACACGAACACACACGTGACGAAGGGTCCGTACTTGCACAGCTCGTCAAAGTCGATCCGGCCCCGATCTCCAAGTGCGACGAGAAGTAGTCC
>JAASGT010001213.1:0-10083 GCA_023334315.1 Globisporangium alternatum | reverse complement strand
TTTGGATCCACTATAAATAGTTCAGCGTTCAGCGACCAGAAATCGTTACCAAAAAGCGTAACTATACCTTTTATTAAGGGTTTGCGCTGTAACAGCAATGGAGTTGATAAGACTTGATGAAAACCTTTCACAAGGAAAATGCTCATTTTACACCCCCTTTTTGCCAAAATATATGAAATGCACAATAGTACAAAAAGTCTTCGTCCAAACCTTCTTAAGTGCGGATTTGATTATTGCGAGCTGGCGCCACATCGGACCAACCAGAGAGCAGCATTTGTGGAAAGTTCTCGTTGAGAGGAACAGATCGTGTGGATACGTTTTTCAAAAGAGTTACTGAGTGCAAGGTTACAGCCCCACACAAGCCACTTCGCTTAAGTATGAGCAAAAAGTGATTGTCCAAGTAATTATACTTGGTTTTGTATTGAATTTGGTGCCAACATTTGCATTGGACTGCATTCGTTAGTACTTTGTGTGGCTACCCTTGCTCTTCTTCACCTGCAGCATACGCTTGGGCATGGAGCTGTAGAGCTTCTGCACTACGGCTAAATCAATGTCATACCAGATGCCCTCTAGCTTTCTAATCAAGTCTGCTTTTGAGGAAGCTGGGCTCTTTCGAACCTCACACTTCAGATGTGCCCGCAGATTCTATCGGGTTGAAGTCTGAGCTCTGCGCTAGGTACCGCAAGCACTGGACGTTCTGCTCCTCTAGATACTGCTTGGTTGTGCGAGCGCGGTGAGCTGGGGCTCCGTCTTGGACAAACAGCACCTCACCACACAGCCCAGAAACGACCACGGTCGCCTGGAGGTTAGCTTCCAGGATCGTCCTGTAGTAGGCAGCTGTGGTGAAGTGACTTGGGAAATTTCTAGCACGGTCCACAGTGAAAGTGTTTAGGCCCCAGTAAGACACGACCCAGAGAAGACAGTCTGCGCTCCGTATGACACCCCGATAAATGTCCAAATTTGGCCCAGCTTCAGGAGTGCCGCCACGGGTCAAGGCAGCACATAGAATACTCAGCCAAATACTCCACGGTAGAGCACAACGTGAAGAAGTAGCGTTTAAAACGCCGCCGACACTGCTACATAATGTACTGTCGTGTAACTTCGCTCCTCTCCCCACGACAAGCGTCTATGGCAAGTTTAGCCTGAGTTGGCGAGTTATCGCGTGTGCTAGGCGCTGCATATTGTGTTCCGAGAGTACTTCTACGTGCGTGTTCAACTGTACTAAATGCAATAAAAGAGCGCTCGCATTCCTTCCCATCTATTACGACCATTACTATCCAGCTATTGGTCTTGGTACTTTTTAATTCCCTCACATACCGACTGGTGAGTTTTCATTTTACGAGAGTGCAGTAGAGACCATTAAGAGCGGTAACGGTAGTTACAAAAGAGTGCTGAGTCAGCTTATCTCACATTTGTGTGGAGTGGTCCGAGCTAGATGTTCGAATTTTCTGTGCTGTACGACGTGTGTGTAGCCGTCTGTGTATATATTAGTAGCTTAGGAGCGTTTGTGCATTGACAATTGAGTCCTAGTGAAAGTCCGTTGACTAAGAGATCTTTAGCGTGAACAAAGCTGCATCGGTCACAGAGTCACTATAAGTTAGAGCAAGCGCTTTAGGCAGAAAGTGTGTACAGCATGCCTCGTAGCTTTACAGAAGAAATAAAGCTTCTCCTTGTATGTTGATGTAATGTTTTTCTCGTGTATCAAAGACAGTCTCTTAGGCTACCCATCCTGTTAGTCGTTTACGTGTGACATCTCCCGCGTGCTTCCCATTGTGGCCAATTCAAAAAGTCTAATAAAGGGTACACACTGTGAGGTATTGACCGTGAGGTGTGTAACTGAGCGCTTGCATTCAGATACATATTTCGCTTACTGCCTGACTGAAAGCCTTACCCCTTAGCTATCTCAGTCCGAGGAAAAGCAATATTGAATTCACGCCAGGAGTGTTCATTTGGAGAAACTCCACTTTATCAAAGTAAGGTAAGTGCAGTTGGGTACCAAAAAAGCAGACGGTGCTCGTAATCTGAAGTCAAACCTATCTGTAATCTGGCTTGATACTTTATGTTGGAGCCACTGCTGGACGACTCGAAATCTGTGACCAAGGCAAAGTTAAGTGAGTATAAAAGTATAACGACGTATATGATGCTCTGCTTACCATAGGGCTTCGTGCTCGATTCGACCTCGTCGAACTACAAATTCAGTCCGCGATCCTGCTGCAAAGCATTTCTATCATTCCTCAAACATTTCAACTACAATGCTATGGCGTCCGTATTCGTCGAAGATTCATGCGCGACCTTTGCAAACGGGGCAAGCTCAATAAGCTGATCGTACACTTTCACATCTGCAATCTACAGGAGGGATAATAAGCTGACTTCATCATTCGCTTAGCCAAGGTTCGCTCGCGCGCGTTTGCTGTCCGAGCACCTGACCCAACTAGCGCCATGTTGAGCGTGAAAGATCTAGCAGAAGTTGTATATCTCAACAAAATACAAAATTATATAAACAAACAATCGCAGAATACAGTATTCAAGAGATGTCCTCCTGCCCTCCAGAGGTCGATAACACTGTTTTATAACTCGCAACATAATCGAACAAATATGCACGATCGTACCGCCGACGATGGAAGACTTCATCGCCTTGGTGGTCAGAGCACAGCAAGCACTCGGAGTGTCGACAGCATTCGAGTTCGCAAGTGTGACGAGTAGCTGTTGCAGTGATCAGCATCGGAGGGCAGGCTTGTGCAAACTGCAAACATGGCACACAAAAAACAGAATATAAAAAACACCGTATACGAAGCAATGCACAACAGACGCATACTGTAGTTATATAGATATATAGACACCTATTCATGGATCTCACTACTTTCGTAAACCAATTACCAGTAAATCACACGCAGACGTGAGGTGCTTACTCTTGTGCGAACGGTGAGTTGTAAGAAGCGGCTATCGACTTGTTGCGAATGAGTGTGTGCTCTTGTCCGCACTCAAAACTCTGTACAAGTAGAGAACCTCACTCGCATGCATAGTTTGCATTTCTTACCAGCGTGTACTGTAACTTACGCTAATATTTTGTATTTTACACGCAATTTGTTGAGAGATTATTTTTTACCAGATTGATCCTTTATTGTCCAGGATAACTACCACATTTGTACATACTTTTCCTCTTTTTCAATACCTTTTTGTCTCTTTTATGCTACCTCAAAATTCTCCAAGAGGTTTTCATACAAATCCAAGTCAATAACCTTGGAGAATAAAGATGCATATATCAGAATCTGATATATGCATCTTTATTCTCCAAGGTTATTGACTTGGATTTGTATGAAAACCTCTTGGAGAATTTTGAGGTAGCATAAAAGAGACAAAAAATATGTATATAGAGAATAGTTATGCATACAGAGGATAGCCAGTTCTTGCGGAAGCGCAGGCCCAATCAGAAGTGCAAAGCAATTGAAAGGCACGTCGGACGGGCATGTTGCTGCAGCTCGTCGCGCGACGCGCATGGCGGGCGTCGACGCCACGCGTGTGCCTTTTCAACCAGTGGCTTCACAGTCAGCACTACCAGCAGCAGCACACGCAGCTCCTGCTATTGCGTCATGCACATTCGTCTAGCGCGTCGCAATTCAGTGACAACAACAGCTCTCCACCACCAGCAGCAGCGGTGCTGGCGTTCGCGGACGGCGCGAGCCGTGGCAATCCGGGCAAGAGCGGCTGCGGCGCACTGCTGATTGATGCCGAGAACGCGCGCGTGATTGCGTCCGGCACGTCATACTTGGGCGAGCGCGAGACGAACAACTCGGCCGAGTACAAGGGCCTTCTGCTGGCGCTGCACCTGGCACAGACGCATCGCGCAGCGCGCGTGCACGTGCACATGGACTCGGAGCTCATCATCCGCCAGATGCAAGGCGTGTACCGCGTCAAGGCGCCGCACTTGCGTGGGCTCTTTGACGAGTGTCAGCGGCTCTGCAGCGCCTTCGAGAGCGTCACGTTCTCCCATGTGCGCCGCGAGGCAAACGCCGACGCCGACAAGCTCGCAAACGAGGCCATCGATGCGCACGAGCGGGCTCAGCTTCAAGAGCAGCTGGAGAAACAAGCGCAGCCGCAGAGTGAGCAATAGACCACGTGAGTGCTCATATAAACGACTGAGAACTAGATAGATAGATGCGATTTCATTATCCTCTCTGAACAGGAGCAACAACAGGAGTTATACATGTGATCAGACAACCTTGCGACTAGAGCCAACCAGCCAGCATTTCTAGCCTGCTTAGATGTGCGCCAGGCCCACAGGCCGGTCGACGAAGGCGCGGTCCTCATCGTCCTCGACGGTCTCGTCGAGCTGCTCGGCGATGACGCGCGCGATGAAGGCGATGACCATGACGTTGGTCATGCGGCGCATGCGCTTGACAAGCCACTCGACCCAGCTGAGGTACATGAAGGAGGCCGGGAGCGGGATTGGGAAGAGCGTGGTCCAGATAGTAGCCAGATAGCTCAGGCTATAGCCGGTCTCGTGCGGCACACCAATGGAACTCAACGTCGAGACGAGCACGAGCGCAATGAGCCTCCCAGGCGTGAGTAGGTGCTCGACGCCGCCCGTGTAGGCCATGAAGATGGTCGAGACGACGAAGAAGGCCGCCGTACCCGAGAGCGAGAAGGAGACGCCGAGGCAGACCGTGTACTGCGAGAGCGTGCGCGAGACGGACTTGGAGCCCTCGATGCTGCGCATGAGTACGGGGATGGACGCCGTGTAGTTGGACGAGCCGAACATGAAGATCATGGCCGGCAGCAGGAACCAGACGAATTGGAACGGGTTCTTGCGCACGAGCACAAAGTACCCGACGCACGGCACTAAAAATAAGTAGACGACGAGCGTGACCGCCATGGCGATCGTGAAGTAGAGTGTCTCGGTGAACGCGGCCTGCGTGATCGTGCCCTGCATGATATAGAACGTCATGGCCGAGAACGTGCCCAAGGGCGTCCAGGGCATGAGCCAGTTGAGAATGAGCTCGAGCACGAGGTCCACCTGCTTGATGAGCACGAATGCGTGGTTCTGCTCGCCCGTGGTCGGGTCGTGCGCCAGCACGAGGCCAACGCCAAAGAAGATGCTGAAGACCGTGACGGCCAGGAAGGCCGAGTTGGCGAACGCCTCGGTGATGTTCTGCGCAAAGAGGTTGTCGAAGAAGTAGGAGATCTGGCCCGCGAACGTGTAGTACGTGTACACGGCGTCGGTGACCTGGAGCGACGCGCCCGTGATATTGGTGGCCAGGAACGTCATGGCGTCGCGCTGCTGCTTGCCCTCGCACTTGGACGAGTCCTTCGCGAGGAACTTGCCGTTGGGGCACATGAGGTTCAGGCTCGCCGAGAGCACCGTGGGCGTCAGGTCGGGTTTGCGCTCAAAGGTGCCCACAAAGATGTAGCTCACTCCCAGCGCCACGCAGCACGAGAGGAACGAGGCCATGACGAAGTAGATGCCGATGCGCACCATCACACTCTTGGTCTTCTTGGACATGATGAGATTCGCGATGCAGATCGTGACGCTCGTGAAGATGAGCGGCAGCGTGAGGCACTCGGCCGCCGAGATGAAGAAGGAGCCGACAAAGCCGATCCAGAGCTGCGCGTTGAAGGCCAAGCCGATCTTGTTGAGCAAGGCGCCGAGTGCGAAGCCCGCGAGCCCGGCCACGCACGTCATGATCATCGGCGGCGAGTCGTACTTGAGGTCCACGAGCAGGTCGTCCAGAGGGCTCGTGCCGCTGGCGCCACCGCGGCTGCGCTGTCCGCCGCTGGCGCTCGGGGCCGCTTTGCCCTTTGCGACGTTGAAGATCA
The DNA here is from genome assembly GCA_023334315.1 of Globisporangium alternatum. NCBI lineage: Eukaryota > Oomycota > Peronosporomycetes > Pythiales > Pythiaceae > Globisporangium > Globisporangium alternatum. Next base: position 4,269 of record JAASGT010001213.1, on the reverse strand, counting down.
CGGGCTGTTCGAGAAACTGTGTCGTCGGGGTCATCGTGATCGAGTTACCGTCGGTCATGGACAGACCCGCGTACGGCCGCGGTCCGCCATCCATGGCGCTCATCTCGTGGTCTTGGTGGTGGCCTCTTCCATTGGCGACGTCATCCACGGTAACGAAGCTCGAGCGTCGCTCGGTCGTGTAGTTCGGCTGTGAGAGCTCATCCTCGCCCTTGTCCGTGGACGCCTGGGACGCGAAGCCATTGAACTCCTTCTTCATTGCTGCCGCTATCCTCCTCTATCCTGCGAGCGAGAGCCTAAGTGCCTTCCGTCTGTTTGGAGCCTACAAACAGAGAAACTGACAGGTTAAGCAAGCCCATCAGTCGGTGCCGCTTCAAAATCGTGGGTTTCATATTCTTCGCCTCCCTGTGAGGCAGTCAGGTGGTCAGTTGGTTACGTCTAGGGCTCGAACTCAGGCTCAAGTACTCTTGCTCACTCATGCTCACTCATACTCATGCTCACTCATACTCACACTCACGTTCTTCTATCTCGTCTTCGTCTCTTTTAAATACTGGGAACTTCGGCCGTTCCTTCTTCATTGCTAATGCTGATCAAATAGACACCTCGCTCGCGTTGAGACTCGACTCCTGGTGGTGCAGGAGTGGCCGCACTGGTACCGGTGGCTGCGCTCGGGGCTCCGTGTCGTCGCGGCTGCTGCTGCCCATGCCATCATCGGTCTCCTCTTCCTGCGTGTCGAAGGACTGGTCTCTGAAGCGCTCGTCCATCTGGTGTGCCAGGATGAGCGCTACCACGGCGCTGCTCGTGACGTTGAGCACCGTCACGAACGGGTCGCAGAGCCAATCCATGGCGGCGAGGAACGCCAGCAGCACGTGCACACCGCCGTTCGCGTCGATGTGGAAAACGCTCGTGAGGATCGTGCCTACGACGAGGATGCTGCCGCGCGGCAGCGGCGGAAGCACCATCGAGCAGAGGAAGCTCGCTAGCATGAGCGTCGCGATGTTGGCGACCGTGAGCTCGTGGCCATCAAGCCCGGCGACGCCGACGATGTAGATGCTCGCGACGGATAAATAGACGGCGCTGCCGCTCTTATTGAGGACCGTGCCGGTCGAGCAGACAAAGTGCGCCAGCGGCATGGACACCTGCTTGGTCGCGGCGATGCTACGCACGGTCGTGGGCAGCGCGATGAGCGCCGACGACGAGCCGAGTGCCACGAGTTGCGCAGGTAGCAACTGTTTGATGTACGGGAGCGGGTTGGACTTGGTCGCCACGGACGCTAGCGCGAGCGTCGTCGCGAAGTCCAGCACGAGCGCGAAGAGCAGCAAGCCCGCAAGGCTGGCCAGGTCTTGCATCGACGGTGTGAATTCGCTCACGTCGGCGTCGCGAGGGGAGCGCAGGATCACGCTGCAGACCATGGACGCCATACCGAACGGAAGCGCCTTGAGCAGCGCGCGCAGGAGCACGCTCAGGAGCACCTCGCTTTGCATGAGCAGCAGGAAGAGCAGGCTTGAGTCGCTCGTGCCGGCGACGCTTGAGATGAGCGAGAAGTGCAGCAGCGCCACGCCGAGCGCCACGCCAATGAGAATCACGCTCAATACGTCGCCGCGCAGGAACGCCTCGAAGAGGTTCGTCGGGAAGAGCATCTCGAGAAGCGCCATCACCTGGTCGCTTAGATTTGGGATCACGGTCAACGCACTGCTGTCTGTTGCGATTGCTGCGATCGTGGCACTGCTGGAGAAGCTGTTGCTGCTACTGCTGCGTATCCGGAACGTATGCGCGATGTCCTCGATACGGAAGAGCGTGCCATTCACGCGCTCCAGCGGCTGTGTGCACCGCATGGAGCCGTCGGACTGGAGCAGCAGCGACTGGTTGCTGTTCTGCTGGGGACACCGGAGCACGATCTCCAGAACGCCAGCACTCCGACTACTGCTACCTGTGGCTGCTATCCGCAGCGCGTTGCTCTCGGAGAACGTGGGCACGAAGCAGAGCGCGAGCAGCGCACCGAGCACGCTCGCCCAGAGCGTGAGCGCGACAAAGTACACGAGCATCTTGGAGCCGAGCGCCTTGGTCTTGTTGAGCGTCGAGAAGTGCATGCTGCCGAGCACCGAGTTGAGGAAGATCATGGGCAGCACGACGCAGAGCATCGCGTTGGCGAAGAGCTCACCGGGGAGCAGCAGCCACTGCGTCACAGCGGCGTCGCGCGCGCCGTCGATCTGCGCGATCACGACAGCGAGCGCGACGCCTACGACCGCACTGATGCCCACGAAGAGCGTGTTCACGTTGCTCAGGTCGCTGTTGGGCACTTCGCCGCGCACCACTAGGTGTTCTGACTGCGCGTCGCCGTCGTACACGCTGTCGTATCCAAAACTGTTCTTGCTACTGTCTTGATTGTGCTGCTGCTGGCTGTGTGGCGTCGTGAACATGGTGGACGAGGCGCCATCGTCGTGCAGGTCGCCAAGGGACGAGAGATCCGAGTTCGCGGCCGAGCGCATGGTCGGTGGCGCCAACAGCCGCGGGTCGTAATGCAGCGGCGGCGCCTGCGCCGCAGAGACCATGTCTTCTAAAGGGAGAGAGAGAGACCGTCCGTCCGTCGCTCGTCCTGCAGTCACCTGTGCGAGCGAGGGAGAGAGACTACGGGCGTTAATACGATACGAGGCCGCTTGTTCGGACGGAGAACAGCGTGGTTGTTGTTCAGGAAGGCGGCGTTGTCTGTCGTTGTAGTCGCATGAGCTGGCGAGCAGCTCCGTCGGTCCGTTAATGTTGCGTGTAGCGAATCGGATCGTCCGCCCTCTTTCGTGTAAAAGAGAGCCGGAAAACAGTCCGAGAGTCAGAAAGAACCTTTTCATTGCTGCTATTGAAGCACGTGATGCTTTGGGTATTCGATCCCAGATTCCAACAAAAATCAGCTTTTCTAATACAAATAGTGAATACTATTGTCATGGTGACGTTTTGCAAAGCAGACAGCCATTTAAAAGATTCTAGTATTTAATAAGGAATTGATAGAAAAAAATGGAATCAATTGATGAGCTCGTGTGAGAAGACTCCATATCGAGCTGCGAGTAGGGTAACCAGAATTGGCCAAAACGTGCAGGTTACTCACAGGATGCTGCGATAAATATTTACCTGTTTTTGGTTTCTAAAGCATTATAAGCCTTTTTCGAGACCTGCTTAACGTGGAGGAAGGGTAAAGTGTGAAACGCATTCGATCGTGCAGGAAAGCCAGGTGTTCCGCTTTGTGGCTTTTCGAAAAGCAAAAAGGATGTAAGCAAATACAGCAAATTTGTTCTTATTTTGTCCTATTAAAGTAATATTCAGAACTTAGAATTGGGGCAAAATATCCGCAACAAAAAAGCGACCAACCTCTCTAAACAATCCAAGTCAAATCTAAATCCGGGCAAGACACTCAGACTTACAAAATGTCTCAACATGAAAGTGAAGATTGGCTTGTACTTATAAAACCATTTTATATCAAAATCGGTTCCACGCAAAAACACTTATCAAGGGAAAATACGTTTTTTACATCTATAATAGCGCTTCATTTAGCAAATGGAACGCTTGACGAAGAAAGGTTACGTTCTGCTGTCTGCTAAGCCGGAAGACACGGTCACACTCATGAACAACATTGCAGCAAACGACGTCCTTCACTATGAACACGTATTCAATGAAGGCAACGTGATAGATGTGATGAAGTCCTCGGGAATTTCGAGTGGGGCCAGTCCCAAGGCGACTCGCCCATCCGCAGAAGCGGACCTTTCACCCAGGACGCGAGAGAACCGACTCTACTGTCCAGGTTGCCCAATCAAGATGACCCCTCCTTCATCGCTCCCAGGACGTTTCCAGAACAGGATGATTTACCATCACTCCCAACGATAAGACGACCGAAGATGCGTTCGGCACCTACCAGCTACTTCAACAACCACCCACAACCCTGGCGCTCCTCTTCAACGTCTGGAGCTGCAGACCAAGTCTGGGATATGCTGGACCAAGTCTGGAGCATTCTGGACCTGATTCTGGGGATGCTGGAAGTATGCTCAGGAGGAACTTCGAATCGCGATGTAACGACAAAGGAGATGCGTTGGTGATCCGATTCAATCACCATCATGCCAGCTCCTTCTCGTCGATGGACCCAGTGCAGACACCCCAAGGAGCGTCTCCTGACAAGATGTAAGGATGCATGATTACAGGACCTTCACTCTTGGAGTGCGGGCCGTCATCATTTATACTCTCTCCCTTCTTACATACATTCTAGGATAGCAAAAGAAAACAAGTAGCGTA
>JAASGT010001212.1:0-10098 GCA_023334315.1 Globisporangium alternatum | reverse complement strand
TAAGCTACTGATGTTCTATCACTTTTTTTTATTTTACGTCGCGTCGCCAGCTAAAACTCTCCGGAGCAAAAAAGACAATTTGTGTGGAAAATGCAGCAAAGAGCTCCGCTTGACTGGCTTTCCTATCGGCCCGTCCGCGCTCGACTGGTGGGACAACGGCCACATGATGGTCGGCGAAGTCGCCAAGCAGTTCATGGCCCCCGCCGACGTCGTCACGATCCAGAACGTGCTCTCCGCCTGGGACAAGGACTTCCCAAACACGAGCACGATCACGACCGCCGCGATCTGGGCCGACCAGTTCAAGTGCAAGTCCGTGGCTCCGTACTGCGCCTCGCAGCTCGCCGTCGTTCTCGATGATGGATGAGTGGCACTACATCGACCTGCCGCTCAACGTCGACGGTATCAAGTGGAAGAACGTGGACGCCAGTCTCGCGCTCTTCGCTGACAGCCTCGCCATCAACTTCCTCGAGACGGCTTTCACGACGTTGACCAACACCAAGTCGAACTGGGCGTCCAACCTGGTGCTGCGCCAGGTCATCCACATCTTTGGCGACGCCCACCAGCCTCTGCACGCGGTCGGCGGCGTGAGCGCTCAGCACCATCACTAGCAACAGTAGCACCACCACCAGCCTTCCCAGCCAGTCGCGCATCAAGACGGAGCTGCTCGCACTCGCAGTCCCAAAGTACGCGGTCGGAATCGCCAACTACTCCAAGAGCGACTACTCCCAGGGCGACGTTTTCATTGGCTTGAAGGTGCAGCAATGCCGCGCAGTGGTGAGAGCGCACCTCCACGAGACGACGCGAGCGGAAGTGGTCGATTTGCTGTACGATGCGCGTCATGAGCTGCGGAAAGCCGGTGTGATCTTCCTCTCGAGGCTTTCAATGTACCACACAAGAGCGCCATGTGGCTTCAAATTGAGAATTCAGACGAGTACGAGGTGGTGACGACAGCAAGCGCCACATCTTCACCTTTCAAGACCATCACTCTGGGATTTATGAAAGATTGTATAGAAAAGATTTTGCATTACACGAGGTTACGCCAAAGGTACGATCTTTTTCCATGCGACGTGTGAGCAGGTTACGCACTTGGGAGCACCTTCTTGAGCCAGCGCTTGTGATTAGCTGACTGCTGCCCCCGATTCCAGCGGTTTTGTTTCCGCTAAGATTGTGTCAGGAGCACCTGCTCAGCTTGTTTCAATGGACAAAGCAGAAAGCATACCGGTATTGATACCGATTTTGATTACATGTCAAATCTCATGATTTCAGTTTCCTGAATATTCAGCTTTCACAAATGTCCACGTGACTGAAAAGTTTGCCAGCAATGCCCGAAATGACGATAAGCGCGCTCGTGACGTCGACGCGACGAGCATCTAGCCGTCGTGAAGCGCCGAGTGGTTTTGCTTGTCGGTAAACCAGGTCTCGAAGGCTCCCAGTCTAATAACTTAAACATTAATAATAGAACCATAGCGATGTTATGCCAACGCTACTAGGAGAGCTATCGAGAGATTAAAACAAGGGACATACCTGAGCATCACCAAACGCTCAACCATCGCCTCGGTCCACTGGATCGCCGTGATGCCGTTCTTGCGTGGTCGCCCGCGCGGGCGCTTCATGGGTACAGCCGGCACACCCGGCCAACATGTTTTGCATTATGTGCTGGTGTTGAATTAAGATTGAATAGAACAGTAAAACGATGTGCAGCACTGCTAATTCGTTGTTTTATAGCAAGACAGGCACAATAAATACTTCATTTGTTACGTAATGTATTGCCTTTGTTTTAATTTATTTGAGTGCTCCTATTTGCAATACCAAACCTGTAGTGATTCATTTTTGTAATTAATCTCGTTTCAGCCAATCAGGGCCCGTGACCTTTTCTTTGTCTGAACATCCAGCATACAGATGGCAAGCCAAATCCCAGACGTCGCCCCTCCCGTCGAAAATCCCTCGTTGCTTTTTCGGCGTTGCTGGTGCCATAGTCCCCCTCAGGCATTGCCATCCCAGCATTTGGGAATTTCGCAACCGAGAAGCAGATAAGGAGTAGCAGACAGGATGTTCGAAGCTCGCTTGCCGCAGGGACGCATCGTGAAGCTCATCGTGGAGGCGATGAAGGACCTCATTTCTGAGGGCAACATCGACTGCACCAAGTCGGGTCTGGCGCTGCAGTCCATGGATGGCTCGCACGTGTCGCTTGTGTCGCTGCTGCTGCGTGCCGAGGGCTTTGAGCACTACCGCTGCGACCGCAACATCTCGCTTGGCATCCAAACGGCGTCGCTCTCCAAGATCCTCAAGTGCTCGGGCAATGACGACGCGCTCTCGCTCTCGGCGGAAGACAACGGCGATGCGCTCAACATCATGTTCGAGGCTGCCTGTAAGTCGAATTGGTGGTGCTGCTGATCTGCCCATCATGGATCTGTTACTAACATGTTTTGCTGGTGTATGTACCCACAGCGGGTGACCGTGTGTCGGACTTCTCCCTGAAGCTCATGGACATTGATAGCGAGCACTTGGGCATCCCGGGCACCGAGTACGTCGCGACCGTGCGCATGCCGTCGTCCGAGTTCCAGCGCATTTGCCGTGACCTGCAGACCATGGGCGACACGTGCACGATCTCCGTGGGCAAGGAGGGCGTCAAGTTCTCGGTCTCGGGCGACCTGGGTGCCGGTAACATCACGCTCAAGAACAACACCGCCGCCGAGAAGGAGTCGGACCGCGTGATCATCACGATGGAGGAGCCGGTCGAGCTCACGTTCGCGCTCCGCTATTTAAATATGTTTGCCAAGGCCACGCCGCTGTCCGAGACCGTGACGCTCTCCATGTCGCCGGGCATCCCCGTCGTCGTCGAGTACGCGATCGGCGAGATGGGCTACATCCGCTTCTACCTCGCGCCAAAGGTCGAGGAGGACGACTAAGCGCATGGGCCGTCAATCGGCGTCATGAAGAGCGCAGACCACACGCACAAGATGGTGTCGCTCTGTTTAGTTGCATAGATGAGAGAGAAATCACAACAGCGCCGCCGGTCATTACGTCCACGCGACAAAGGAGGCGGACGCCTCACTAAAACAGTTATTCAATATATAGGGAGTCTTCTTCCTTTGATTCATTCATTCATTCTCTGTGTTTAATGCATGCATGCGCAACACGAACCAAGTCTAACGAGTCTCTCTACCGGCTATCGAGCCTATTCATCCTCTCTTTACATCTTTATCTCTTTCCCTCTCACTACGTCCTTCTTCGTTTTCATTCTCGGAGCAAGTCCAGTACACTTTCGAGTCTCTGGTGTGGGCTTTAAAGTCACTGGTCTTGCTGTTCATTCAGCGCTCGCTTGAAACTCTTCTTGCTACTGAGCCCACTTCGCCAAGTTCGAGTACGTCACGTAGAAGAACGTGAGGACGCCGAGCGTGATCACAGACGAGTCCGTGATCTTTTCCGACAGCGTCGGGTGGGGCTTGAGCTTCAGGTAGAACAGCGGCGGGTACACGAAGCTCAGCGGCACTACAAATCATACAAAAGCACACACACAACACAACGTTCGAATCACAACATTCAAACATGGAGCACAAGTTTACACACGGACTCACCGCAGCAGAAAGCGCCGACGATCGAGACGAATAGGTCGAGACGGTTCTGCCCAAAGTACGCGATCGAGACGGTCACGACCACGGCGAGCGCACGGAAGCAATTTTTCGCCGCCTTCTGGCCCGACGCGCGCTTCGGGAAGCCGAGCATCTCCTCCATGATCTTCACGGCCGGGAACAGGAAGAGCGGGTACGAGAGCAGCTGCGCGATCGAGTAGCCGAACTGCACCGAGATCGACCAGCCATTGCGAGGCAAGCTGGAAGTCACCATCGGCTGAATGCTCGGGCCAAACGCGATGTAGTTGACGCCCGCGAAGAACGAGTAGAAGAGAAGCAGGCCGATGACCGTCGCGACCAGTAGCTTTGGGAACTTCGCCTGACGCGCCTTCGTGAGCGATGCCTGCGTCGGCAGCACGAGGCCGATGCCCTCGAACGTGAAGATCGCCGTGCCGATGAACACTGGGTAGTCCTGTGTGTTGAAGTACACGACCTCCTGTGGTCCCTCGGTCGCGAGCAGCGAGAAGCTGTTCCCCAAGATGTACGCAAGCCCGTACAGGATGAACACGTCCGCGATCAGGTTGCTGATTGAGAAGTAGCTGATGTAGCGGATCCACGACAGCGGGATGTACACGGCGATCTGCAGCAGAATCAGCGTCGACGTGGTGACATTTGTGCCCAGGTACGCGAGCACCTGTTGCATGTTCTGCGCCACGAAGATCACGTATGTACAGCAGAAACCCGCTTGCATGAGGATGATCGAGATCTGCACCATGCGTTTCCCCCAAATACCGTACGCTTCAAAGCCCACGTGGCCGTAGGTTCCGCCGACGAGCGCGCGGCATTGCAGCAAGCGGATCATCGCGTACACCGTCAGCGCGGCCACAATCGTCAAACAGAGCGGAGAGAACACGATACCGCCGCTGCGGAAGCCGTCGGGGAGAAACAGGATGCCCGTACCGACAAACGCCTTCAGCAGCGTGAGCAGCGCGTGCCAGAGCGTGGTTGTCTTCTCGCTCTCGCCCTTGCGCGGACTGTACGACAACTCAGCAGTCATCAAGCTCGTTCGCTCAGACGGCGCCGACACGCTAGCAATACAAAACAATACATCGCAGCACGTGTGAGTCTACATACAGGACGACGGAAATGCCGGTAATTGACAGCACGTACTCCTTGCTAGAATCAGGCATGCGGCGGTACGGCAGCTTGAACACGGGCGTCTGTAGCAGGCTCTCGACGCGCTCGTTCACCTCTATCTCATCGTATTTGTCGTTGTCCTGCGATAGGTAGCTGCCGATGAACGGGTTGTACACGTCCTTGATCTTCTCGACGATCTGGTCGCGCAGCGCCGTCGAGACCGGCTTCTGGTTCTGCTGCTCGACGTGGTGACGCCGAAAGCCGCCGGGCACGGCGATCTCGAGTGCCTTCTTCTCGCCGAGCGCTGTTGCCGCGGCGGATGACGGCGTCTGCACGCCGGTGCCGTTTGCGTCCAGTCGACCCGGGTCCGATTCGCTGCGCGCCTTCGTGTCCGTATCGCGCATCGCCTTTTGCAAATCCCGCACCGTGTCGGCCATGCTGCTCTACTAACTATGGATACAAAGCCAAATAGCGGGTGAGTGATGAGGCGGATTGTTCCCATACACACACTGCGCGAAGGAGGCAATGGCGCTCGCTTTCTTACCTTGGGGTGTCGATTGCGTGGAGAAACTGGGAATGAGTGACGCAAGCTCGATCAACACGGAAAAGAAAACAGCGGAAAAATATCATGGCTTGCATACAATTCAATCACAAATAATGAAATCGAAATTTTTGGCTTCAAGTATTACTTTCACGGAGGTTAACGAAACGAACCTGAGTGACAGAGTGCAGCAGAACAATATATACCCGTCATATTCGTTGTAATCGTATTAAACGGGATATAGAATTTGAATAGACTATCAATTCAAAGTCAACATGATAAGCTGGTAATTTTCATCCTGACGATGCTGTTTGCTCATCAAACACTCGCAACTTCGTCCGACGTGTCGAGTGTTGCACCAAGCTCCGAACACTCAACGGTAGTGGCGCGTGCAAACCTTCACAACAGCAACAATGAAGACCCATTGCCAGCCAACCACCTCTGCGTGGCTACACACGTCTGTCTCTTAGTGCTTGCTTTTGAGAGCGATATCTTCAGTCTCGATTTGCGCAGTGGTGCGGGAGAGTTCCAGGCAGAATATTAACAGCCAGGCAAAGTGTCCAATAGTGTGATACACACCAAATTGTCAACGTGGGTCACACCATTTTTCTCCAAAGCAGGCTGCAGCCGAATGTAGGGTGCGCCACTCCACAAGCTCTCATTGGAGCACTTTCCCCCAAAAGCCAAACGTAGGAAAAGTCAGGAAAGCGGAGCGCGATGGAGCACTTGGCGCACTACGTGTCCAGTGACGAGGAGGATGACGCCCTCGTACAGCACAAAGGCACTAGCAGCACCAGCGTAGACACAAGCAATAGCAGCAACAGCTCCATATCGCTCCCTGTGATCAACTCGGCTCCGCTCGTGGTCGTGGCGAACCCAGAAATCGCGCACGCGGCTGCACAGTTCCTCACAGCGGCGTCCCAGAAGCAGTTGGCGGTGAACCTGCCCGTGAATTCGACACTCGCGCCATACCATGGTCCGGATAACGCGTATTCGCGCCTGAATCCTGCGGCGCTTGGATCAGGCAAGGAGATTGTGACGGGCGTGGTCGAGAAAGCCAACATGGAAGATTTCAACTTTGACGCGCAGTATCACACGTACAACCAGAGCCACACAGGTATGTACCTTAACAAGAAGCCTGTGACCACGACAGGAGACCACGAGGATCCAGCAGACACGATCGTGGCGCACAACGAGGAGAACGTGTTTACGAAGCGCAACGTGAAGAAGCGCAAGAACCAGACGATCGCCAAGGAGAAAGCTGCGGCGGAAGAGTTTGGCGACGACTTCGTGGACGGCATCTGGGCGCCGTACAGCGAGAAGAGCATTCTTACCGATGTGGAGGCCGGCACGCTCACGGCTGAGCAGGAGGCACTTCGCGAGGCGCACATTCAGGCGAAGAAACTCAAGGCCGAGCGCAGCACGCAGTTCGACGAGGAAATGGACTTCGACCGCATGATCGAGAAGAAGACGGCGCACCTGCTGCCGGCGCGCTTGAAGGCCGGTCAGGAGGCCATGGTGGCCAAGACGCAGTTCCTGGACGAGCAGGAGTTCGACTACCAGGGCCGCTCGTGGGTCGAGCCGCCGCGCAGCCTCAAGCCAGATGACGGCGACCACCAGGTCTTTTTGCCCAAGCGCTGCGTGCACAAATGGACAGGCCACACGAAGGGCGTGCAGGCAATTGAACTTTTCCCTTCGTACGGCCACCTGCTGCTCTCGGGCTCCATGGACCACACGGTGCGCATCTGGGACGTGTACAATGAGAAGAAGTGCAAGCGCGTGTATGAGGGACACAGTGGCGCCGTGCGCGGCATCAACTTCTCGAATGACGGCAAGCAATTCCTCAGCTGCGGATTCGACCGCTTCATCCAACTCTGGGACACGGAGACGGGCCAGAGCATCAAGTCGTTCACGAACCGGCGCGTGCCGTACTGCGTCAAGTTCTTCCCGGCGGACAACAGCCAGTTTGTGATCGGCGACTCGAACAACATGGTCGTGCAGTTCGACGCGCGCTCGGGCGAGATCGTGCAGGAGTACAACCATCACCTGCAGGCTGTGAACTCGGTGACGTTCGTGGACGACAACCGACGCTTCGTGTCGACGTCGGACGACAAGAAGATCCTCGTGTGGGAGTGGGGCATCCCCGTGCCGGTCAAGTACATCTCGGAGCCGTCGATGCACTCGATGCCGGCTGTGACGCTGCACCCATCGGGCGCGTTCTTCGCTGGTCAGTCGCTCAACAATCAAATCGACGTGTACACTGCGCGCGACAAGTTCAAACTGCAGCGCAAGAAAACGTTCAAGGGCCACTCGAGTGCCGGGTACGCGTGCCAGATCGGCTTTTCGCCAAACGGCCAGTACATCATGTCGGGCGACGCCGAGGGCCGCCTCGTCTTCTGGGACTGGAAGAGCACCAAGATGTACAAGAAACTGCGCGCGCACGACCGCGGTCCGTGCATCGGCGCCCTCTGGCACCCGCTCGAGCCCAGCAAGGTCGTCACCTGCGGCTGGGACGGCCTTATCAAGTACTGGGATTAGACATGACGAGTCAGGATACGTGGAGCTCTTGGGTATGTATCTTTCTCCGTTGTGGACCACTTGGTACGGAGCTCTTGGATACGTAGTTCTTCGACTTGGAGCTCTTTGCGTAGGAGCTGTTCGTCTTGAGATCTTCGCCTCGGATCTCTTCGTCTTCAAACTTTTCGCTGTAAAGCTATTGAAGTAGGAGTGCTCTAACTTGGAGTATTTGAATCAGCAGCATGTGATCTAAGATGACACAAGACATATGATAACGATACTAACAGTCACTACGAACAGGTCTTTCACTTCATTTCACGACCAGTTGGTGGCTGCTTCATGCATTGCTTACCCAGTATGTTCTCCCTATCAAGAAGTCGTGAGAAAGTTTATATCGTTTGTAAGAAACACAGTGCTGCATTCGTTAATGGCGCTGATGCTGATGACTTCTTGCCTATGTCATAGAGACCGCTTGGTCTCTTTAAATACTACTGATACGGTCGTGATACACTATCGGGGACGGGCTGCATGAATGCTTAGCAGACGAAACTGAACGTGTTCTGGAGACTCGAGCTTCTTGCTGTTGCAGATGACGAGGAAGTGAAGACCGAGTCCATGATCAGGTCCATCTCCTCGTCCGAGAGCGAGAGCTGCTGGTCGCAGCCTTCAGAGGCCGCGAGCGACACGAGCAGCGTCTGGTCCAGCGCAAAGTCCGACGTCAGGCCGAACTGGTGGAAGTGGCTGCTGCTCTCGTGGTCGAGCTCCATGAAACAGCCATCAAAGTCGAGTGGGTCCTCCAGCATCTGCTCGGCCTTCATCACCACGGACGTTGGCGACGACTGCACGCTCTTGAGCTGCTGCTGGAAAGTCGTGCTGAGCACCTCAATCGATGGGAGCGCTCGCTCGCTCTGCTTGCTGCTCTCGTTCTCCTCTACTTCATGACTCTTAACTTGCGTCTGCAACGGCGTGCGCTGCGCTGAGGCCGAGCCGCGCAGGCCGCGCTTGCGGCGCGCGATCTTCTCGCGGTACTTCTGCGCATGGGTCATCGTCTGGCGCGTGGTGCGCGTGCCGACAAAGGCCGCAACCTCCTTCCACGGACCGGAGGGGAAGAGCTCGAGGCCCTCGAGGAAGCGCTCGTGCTCCTCGCGGGTCCACGCCTTGCCGTTGCTTGCGTTCTGCGGCGATGACGGCGCGGCCGAGGCACCGTCGCTGCTGTTGGTGGCGACGTTCGCCACGTCGTTTTCGTGCGGTAGGCGAATGAGCTTCTCGCCGTCGCTTGAGCTGCTCTGGCGGAACAGCTGACTCTTGACGTCTGCGGAGATGGCCATTGTCGTTGGATTGGGTGAGATTTGGATTAGTTGGCGCTGTGTGTAGTGGAGCTGCTGAGCTGTCTTCGGATGCGAATGAGTGCGCACGAGAAGGCAAATACGGGAATGAATGGCAGCATGCGCAGGCGGCACAGGCGGCACAGGCGGTGGCTCACCCCCCATGCCATTGCTGCTGCTGTTGCCCGTTGCTAAAGTGAGCTTTTCATTCTTGGCCTTGTTGGCCTTTCTACGCTCCTGCGTCATACTTTCCGCCCTTCTGGTCAGTAGAAATATAAACGACTCTGTAGTGGTGCTAAAACCTCCTTATGATGCTTGTTAGTTGGTTTTACATGTTCAATTATCTGTTTATAATTAGAAATACTACTGCAATTCAATCCTTTCAAGGTGTGTGAAAATCCAGCCTGTTGCCAAATCAGGCAGAAAATCCGCAAGCTAGATTTTTGAGCACTGATTTATTTGTCATTTCAGCGAATCACAGATCATTTTCGTTGTTGAAAATCCATTTTTGCGAATTTCACACGCTCTGATTGGTCGATATAGTAAAACCGGCCGCATAACAAACCAGGCTGGCGTCAGTGTGAGATTCATGGCTCAACGCGCTCAAGCCATGATACGAACCTTGAAGGGCAGTTGCCCTCTACTGCGAGCACACGAAGAAATGAAAACCATCACTCCGCTTTGCTGCCAACTGTAGACAGCAAACATAATCTAAATGCACCTCCTCCCCGCATAAATGCCATCGGCGGTGGATGTCCTTGCGCTCTCCTGACGAAGAGATGAAGAATATTGATGGCTGCACTCACGTTGCGGTCCCAGACGCTGCGAGGACATGCGTTGTTGATACAAACGCACAGCGCCCAGGACGACCTTCCTGACGAGGGCTCCAAGAGCCCATCCATGGGTTTATGACAGCAGCATGACAGCTTTGATGTTCGGAACTCATCTTGGTCAATAGTCGGCACTCTCGAGCCAACTTTCCTTCGCAGTCTTGTCGTGGGTATCG
>JAASGT010001211.1:0-10103 GCA_023334315.1 Globisporangium alternatum | reverse complement strand
CTCATTCGATCAGACAACTGGTTCTTTCAACTTATTCCGCCACGGACATGTTTCAAAATGTTTTTTTTATAAATGTTGAAATCAGGATGTTGGACATTTTTATTCGTACAGCCAACTGCCAATATTCGCTTCGAAAGGTCTAATCTTGACTTGTGTTGCACAAATTTTTGCGACCTTGCTTGTGTGCACTTGCTTGCACCACAAGACGCAAGCAACAATCTGGACCAGCACTTGCAGACTGCGACGCAATCGCTCTCCCCACTACAACCCTGCTAACTGTCTATCCTAAAATCCTAAAATCCTAAAAAGCTATCCTATCGAGCCATACTCACACTCACTCACTTGGTCACCTCGCTCGGATCCTTAACGAGCGGGTGCTCGGGCGGCGTCACACCGGCGCGCAGAAGCAGCCGGATCACTGCCTTCTCGATGCGCTGCAGCTGCGCGTTCACGACGCTCTCGCCGCTGTGCGTAAACTGGTCCGTGCGGATCGTAAGCAGCCCTGCGGACGTACGTGCACACCAAAGCCCCATTGGCAATATACAGCAGCAACACACGCGTGAGCACATAAGTCCGCTTGCGTTCATGGTTGTGTTTGCATGGATGAGTGGGAGGTATTGTCGCTGTGTCGTACGTACCGTGGAGGTTGCCGAAGAGCACGTCGGTGGAGTACCGGTCGCCGATCATCACGAGCTTCTCGGGGGCGACATTGAAATGCGCCATGACATGTTCAATGCCGCCAGGTTTCTATTCATCCATTATTCACATGGTAAGAAGAGCGCAAAACACATACACATTAGTGACTAGCTCACACCAACCAAACAAACAGCAGTACAATCGAACGCGCGCGCAGTCGAATAGCAGACAGTGTGTTTGTGTTCGCGTACCTTGGTGCTGTGCTTCAGGACTGCGATGTCGAGCTGCTCTTCAATCTCGCGCGCCTTGACGAAGCCGTCGTCGTCGCTGGAGCCGGCCGAGTTGGAGAAGATGAGCACGCGGTCGCCAAACACGCGCCGGCACTCGTCCAGCGGTTTCTATTCAGTAAGTGCATTGCATACAACCAATTCGCATTACGCAACAACGACACAGTACTGTTAGCAAATGCGCATTGTAGGCCTCATGGGATGACATGGATAGGCTCGTTCGGACCTGCAGGTGCGCCGCGATCTCGTGGTGGTGCGGCAGCGTGAGCGTGTTGTCTTTGTCAAAGATCACGCCCTGGAAGCCTTTGTCCTTGAGCGCCTGAAAGGATACGTCATTCAGGTCTGCAGTTCAATACAAGCCAGCACACGTAGAGCCACACACCAAGCGTCAGCATGTGTCATTCTCCGCATTGGCCGCTGAGCGCGCACTTGCGTTCTCCAGTGATACACTAACAGCAGCAGCGCAACACATACATGCATATATAGAGAGCGTAAGAGCGTACCTTTGACGGAGACCTGCGGCAGCAGCAACTGCGGCTTGAGCACGACGGAGCGGCAGAACTCGGTCACGCCGCGCACATTGAGCCCTTTCATCATCTTCCTTCGCCTGGAACACAATCGCCGTGTTTCCTGACTGGACATTTATTGGTCCTTTTCTTTTCCACCAGTTAGATTGATTCATTCTCCAATTTCACACATCTAGTGGCCAATAACCGTTTTTTTCAGCCAATGAGAGCGCGTAAAAGCGGGTAAAAACAAAAAAGCGAGGAGGGAGGAGGAGGGGGGAGCATGTCGGCGGCAGCCCCCATACACACTGACTGACTGACATTGAGGCCATACCGATCACCACGCGCAGCGCACGCAGCGAAACGCCAAGACAGCGCTCGACCTCCGTGACGCGTCTTCCCCTCGCCCACCAGCCCGAGTGTGCGCGGCGTCTTTGTCTCTCGATCTGTATCAGTGTGGTGTTCCAGCGCCAGTGTGAGGCGAGCTCGACCACGACGCGTGACGCGCTCTCCAAGTCTCTCGCACGACGAGCTCGCAGACAAGTCGAGCGCTCCTTTGTCTATTAGTAGACGCTGTAGAGCACGAGACGCAGTGGACACGATCACGAACGCATGTACGTGCTGCTACTGCTATTGCCTGCTCTCTCTAGTACATGCTGGCGCCTATATTTATCGATCAAATTAGCGCTGATGGACGGACGAACTGATGGGCTCATGAACATCTTGTGAACTTGTCGCTCTTTGTGTATGTACAGTGGAATAGGAAATACATATACACAGACAAGCACGATGAGCGACGACGAAGAGACGATGATGAACGGTGGCGGTGCGACGCTCGACGAGAAGGACCAGAAGCCGAACAGCGCCACGTCGGATGACGATGATTCGTCCTCCTCGAGCTCCGGGTCGTCGTCGTCATCGGACTCGTCGGACTCGGAGTCCGATGGCGAGGACAATGGTACAGGCGAAGGTGGCGACGCGCGCCAGACGCAGCACCTGGACGACCGCGACGCGCACTTCAGCGACCGCAAGTACAGCATCGAGAGCGTGGCCAGCAGCAACGGCCTGCGGGGCGATGGTAAGAACGGCAGCGGTGGCGCGGCCGAGCCACTGAACGTCAATCCGAACCGCGCGGCCGCGCGCTTCCGCGAGCAGAACTCGGAGGTGGGGCTCATGGCGCTCGGCACGAAGAAGCGCGACCGCCGCACGATCGAGGAGATCCAGCGCGATCTGCAGAAGAAGCGCGGCCGCAGCAGCCTGCTCTCGTCCTCAAATGGGAGCAGGCCGCCCACAGCAGGCTCAAGTTCTACGCTCGCAGCACGCACGAGTCCACCGAAAGGCTCACCCGTGTTGTCCCCAGAACCCCCCGGTAGCGACTCGTCGCAGCTCGCGCTCGGCCTCCCGCAGATGAAGATGCCGAAGGGAAAACCGAACTCCGCGCGCTCGCGACTCAACCAGAAGCTCTTTGGCCGCGGGAACTCCAAGCCGGCGCCTGCAGCGAAACCCGCAGCTACGAAGAAGCAGAGTGGACTGGCGACGTCCTCTTCCTCCACTGCAGGCGCCGGTGGGATGGTCACGAACATCTCGGCTGGCGCAAAAGCTGCGAAGCCCGCATCATCGCCCAACGACCTCGGTGCGTTCTATTCTGTTTTGGCTGGTTTGGAAAATGGTTTGTGAGGAGATGAGTGTTTGCTAATAGTGTGGCGATGCCTTTGTTGTAGACTCGTACGTGGCAGAACAGAGAGTAGACCACCAGGTTTCAGCACGGCAGGTGGAATCGAAGATCGAGCCGCGCGTCGTGGACTGGAAACCGGACGCCAAGGTCGTGCGCGCGCTATTGCGCGGCATGCTGCGCTTTGGCGACCTCACGGATGTGAACCTGTTCACTTCGAGCCGCGAGGCCTTTGCGGACGAGCACAAGCTGCCAAACTTTGTGCTCCGGTCGAACTTGCCGGCGTCCACGAAAGTGCCCGAAGACAAGTTGCTCAAGACGGCATCGGAGATCGCCGACCGCGCACAAAAGTCGATCGAGGACAAGCAGGACAGCATGAGGTTTGCGGACGTCGAGGTGAAGCCGAGCCAGATCATTGAGCGGCTCTATGAGAACCTCAAGCTGCGCGTGGCGGTGCAGCGCGCATTACGAGACGCTCGGTATAAGAAGAACGACGACAAGGGCGCGTACGTGCTGGTGGCCAAGCAGTCGGATTTGCCAACGCTCGGGATCTCACGGGACGTGATCCCGCCCTGGTCCTGGGCCGAGAAGGAGCACGACTGGAACAGCAGGAAGGACACGGCGCTGCTGCTTGGTATTTATGTGCACGGTTTTGGCGCCTGGGAGGACATCTTGAACGACGACCTGCTCCATTTCAATTCGCAACGCGCACTGAAGGGTGAGCGCATGAAGAAGCGTGCGGAGAACCTGCTCAAACGTCTGCCGTCGCCTGACGAATTTGGTGATCCACGCGTTGTTCAGCTAGCAAACGCGCTGATCACTGCAGCGCAAAACCCGAACCAGTCACTTGGCGCGCAGTTCAGTGCGATTATTAACAAAGACAACAGTACCAGCAACAACAACAGCAACAGCAACAGCAATATCCTTCCGAACAAAGGGCGATTACAGCGTGCAGCAGAACGAGCTGCGGCGCGCCAGATCGCTGGCGGTAGTGGTGGCTCGGAGTCGGGGGTGAGATCTTCCGCTATCCCTGAAGACTCGATTCGACGCTCGAATACGCTTACAAGCAGCAGCAGCAGCTCGTCGGACCGACATAGAAAACCGTTAGTGACGTCTCCTGCGATGACGCCAACGCCAGCAGCAATAGCAACAACATCGTCAGCAGCAGGGTACAGCGATAACGAGCCTGAAGACGGGGAGGTGGGCGCCAAGCCGATGACATCCTCTAGTGCCGGTGTGAAACGATCGTCGTCGCCAAAGCGACCGACATCATCGTCGGTCTCGTCCATAGTGCGAGACCGAGCGCCGCCTGTGAGTAACGGCTCGCCGCGGAAGAAGAGCAACAAGCGCAGCAGCACGGACCGGTCGTCGCGCAAGGAGAAGATGAAGCAGGCGCGCCGCCTGCTGTCTGAAGAGGAGAGTTTCGAGAAGTGGAAGCCAAGTAAGCGGCTGAAGGACATTCGGCAAGTGCTCAAGAAGATGAAGATCATGGAGACGTGGTCGAAGAACCAGAAGGACGAAGTGGTCGTGGAGAAGGTGTTCAAGTACGTGACAACGATCGGCGAGGCGATCGACGAGATCGTGCAGCGCGTGGAGAAGAAAGACGGCACCGACAAGGTTGACCGCCACGAGTGGGACGAGCTCTGCTCGAGTCTGTGGTCCTACGCGGCCGGGTACACGCCCTTCTCGTCCGTGCTTTTTGAGCGGCTCTACGACGACATCTGCGCCGATGGCGAGTCGCTCCGACAGAGTACTGGAGCAGCAGCAGCAGCAGGAGACAAGGGCCGCCGGTCGTCCGCGTCCACATGACACGTCTGAGAGTGGAGCGAATACAGAAAATGAAGCATGGGCCGATAACCTCAAGTCAAGACAAGGACAAACGACAAATGAAGCAATGAAAATGGGGGTGACACCGACAAAACAAAAAGAGGGAGGCGATACAAGAACAGGACGACGAAGACACACTGGGGGTGGCTAGTTGGGAAATGACGATGGAAATGATGACCGTATGTAATGTAGGCCGATGAATATATTCACACACACACACACCTATGCGATGGATGCTATGAGAAGGCGGCCACCGTAGCAGACGACCGTGTGGTGTGAGTCCCTATTCTGAGGAGCTTGGCTGAGTGGTTGCCTGTTACACAGACATCCATCTCAAGGCGCTAAAGGTCACTAGGCGACAAAAGAGTGAGCCATTCAGGGGAGTGAGTCTAAGACTTGGGCGACAATGCCGCCACCACCGCCAACAGATGAGGAGCTGGAGCTCAAGCAGCACGTGACCAAGGCGCTGACGAGCCAGGGCGTGCTGGGCAAGATCAAGGTAGGTACGTTGGTGACTTGTAGCGCGGTTGGTACAATGACTGTGTGGCTAACAGCGTGCTTGTCCTGCTCAGGCGCAGCTTCGCGCAGCGGTCTTCCACGTGATACACGAGCACGAGGTACAGGACGACGACACGACGCGCAGGAAGCTGCAAAAGTTTAGGGACGACGGCGACCTGGCGCTCGCGATCGTGATGGACTTTCTCGCGTTCTTTGAGCTTGAGCACTCGCTCGCGGTGCTCAAAGCCGAGGCGAATGCTGAGAGCAGCTCAGCACAACACGAGGTAACGCTGCAGCTGACAACGTTGCGTGAGAGGCTGGGAGTGAGTGGTAACGACAACACTCAACGGCCTCCGCTGCTGATCCGACTGCTACAGCAAAAGCTCGAGTCGTCATTTGGGAGCTACAAGAAGGGCTTGAGCGGTGACGATGGTGCTTTCTTGACGAGTCGTGACGAAAGGCCGACCGATGACACGCCACAAGGCTGGAAGAAGACCACTACCCGGGGCAGTGAAGCTGAATACGAGGGTGGCAAAGTGGTCGAAAGTGATGCCAAGGACACGTTCTTGAGTTCGAAACTCAATAGCGAGCGTCCTCCCTCAAGCACCATATATACCAGCAGCAGCAGACTTACCACGAAGCCTGCTGATGGTCGAGGTGATAGCGCAGATCATAGCGAGGGTGATGACGACGAAGAAAACGCGATTGTCAAGAATTCCGAGAAGCCGACAGCCAAGATGGAGTCAGAAAATGAACAAGACGACGAAGAGGAAGACGAGGAGATCGCCAGCGGCTCGGAGCTCAACGAGTCGATCGCAGAGGAGCAGTCCACGAGCCTCAACTACAGTCAGGACTACGAGTCGGCGAGCAAGGACTTTGACTCGGAGGACACTGACGAGAGAGGGACCAGAGGAGGAGCTGCTGGTAAGAGTACTGCTGGCGCTCGAGCTGGTGCGATTCGCGAAGAAGAGGACGAAGGTGAGCACGGAGACAGTGACGGTGACAAAGACACTACCAGATTCAAAGCTGCTGCTACTGGCGTTGCGAGTACTGTGAAAGACGAACAGGAGAGTGACGACGAGGCAGCAGTGACTACTATTCCTCCGCCGGTGCCGACGAAGCTGTCGTCGCTCCCGCTGGTCGCAGCGTCGAACAGCTCGATGAACAGAGAGCCTCTGCAGGACGACGACGAGTTTGATGCGGTACGAGTGAACTGCACGGTGCCCTAGCATGATTCCCTCGATGTCGAACCGACAGACTGAATCAATTTCCATCCACTGTATTGCGATTCACTTGATACAGGAGCTCGAAGCAGCTCGCCTGAGCTCTCTGGACGCGAAGCTCAAGGCCATGGAAGCGGAGGACGAGACCGGCACGCTGCAGCAGCTCAAGGCGACTTTGCAGATGGAATTGCAGCACGACGACGACGTGAGGAGCCGCATTGGCAGGAAACTACTAGCAGAAGCAGCCAGCGACAAGGATGACGAGGAGCACGACGGCTACGGCAGCGACTTTGAAGAGGAAGAAGTGATCAGGTACGTAACGCTGAGACGCCACTGTTGCTTGCCTTGTAGTTACAAGTCTTGTAACCTCCAACACTTGCTCATGTCTTGTCCTCTGTTCTTCAACTCCAGCGAAGTCTCGGACGACGAAGTTGGTTCGGTCTCCGACCTGCTCTCGGACAACGACGAATCCCAAGTGCTCTCGACGCTCAAGCAGCCACCAGCAGTGACAGCAGCAGAAGCCTCTGGCGAAGCCCATGCGCTCCACGAAGACAAGGCCGTGGTGGACGAGAACGCGCTCAATAGCTACGACTACATCGAAGAAGTCGAGAGAGACTGGTAGAAAGCAAAAGCTGCATACAGCCGAGCTAACAACACAATGCAATCATGCGAGTCTATATTCTGCGTGTATACATGAGTCTTTAACCACACAACAAGGACAGCCTTAGCAGAGCTGTGAAGCGATGGCTGCTGTAGGGACTACTACCTGTTCATTCGTCATCCTCGGCGTCCTCCCGCGGGGCGCTGATCTTCTTGCCGATGAGCTTCTCGGCGAACTCGCGGTCCTCAAAGACCTCCGGGTGCACGAAGAAGTTCTTGCCCTTGGCCTGGAACGAGAGCATCGGGTGCATCGAGTTGGCCGGTGGCGACACGTCCGAGAGCTTGAAGTGGTGCTTGGTGAGCTGCGCGAAGAGCGTGACGGTCTCGGCCGTGAGCTCTGGGTCTTGAACGGTCCCTTGCGTGCTCTCACCATTCGTGAGCCACATGCGCATCACGTACGGCTTGAAGAGCACGTGGAAGAGCGACGTCGTGCCCAGTCCGAAGAGCTATACACATCATAGCATGGCCATTGTTCGTTAGCCCTGCAAATGGAAGCGTCATAACTCAATATGTGTCTTTCGCAAGAGTGAACGTACCATGATGGTGCCGCACATCGCCCACTGTAGTAGCAGCCAGAACACAATCAAGAGCAGCAATGCGTTAGCACCCGAAAAAAGCCATTCGTACAGACAAGTAGGTCCTAATGTCACCACCAAGAGCAGCATGTGATACGCACCTTGCCGACCATGGATGCTGACTGCTCGCTGATGAGGCAGAGCGTCGGCATGCCGATGGACGTGAGGATACACGAGGTGACCGACACGCCCTTCATGAGGCGCACAGCACGCGACATCGGCCCTGCATATATAAGCACAGGCTCCTGCTGCTTCTGCGTGATAGCGGCGGGTTCATCGTCATCGTCATTCTCGCTGCTGTCGGTCGTCTTGGCGCTCGAAGACGTCGACATGAGCTTTATCTGCGTGAACAGTGGCGAAGAGGCACCCGAGCCGCTGGTCAGTGGGAACAAAGCCGCCACAGACCGCACCTGCAGAGGCGCAGCGCGGATCGCGAACCGCTGGTGGCGGGCCGCAGCGCCGACAGCGCGACGCGCGCTGCGCATTCCTGTCGTCGCGAGCATCGTCGCCATTTTTGTTTTTGTCTGCAGTGCTGTGTGTGAGCGAATCAAATCCACCATAGAAACTTGGGCCACACCATGTGTGAGGCGCTCTACAATGCGCTCTACAATTGGATGTGAGACGTAGTACAGGAATACAGCGACAACCACAGATATTACACTATACAGCGAAAGACTCATTAAATAAATATACCAAGCACCCTGCCTCGTCCGTGAGCAGGAAGCCGCATCTTGTTCGAGGTTATTTGTGAGCAAGCGACACGTGAGTGCGGAGCTCGACTCGACAATGCGTAGCATGGAAGTCCACTCGCCATTACGGTTCGAAAGCGTGTGTCCGCGCGAAACTTGACAATCACGCAGTATCCAAAGCAACTGGTGAATTGCTGCTTCGTGTGTGTGTGCCAGGAATTAACAAGTTGAAGCCTGTGGTCTGTGCCAACGTGGCGTACTAATTGTTTGGATTTGGTGCAACAAATGGCGGCGGCACTTGTGCAGCCAGCCACCTTGCACATTTGGTCCGCCCACAAGCAAGCAAACAACAACAACTTGCTGATTTGCACACAAAAAAGACTCGGGCGAGAGTGAAGAAAGTGCTCTCGTCAACAAGCAAGTGACACAGCAACAAACTCATTTCTCTCTTGCCGCCTGCAGCACTAGCAGCAATATCATCACGCTTGTCCACACACCGGACAAGGTGCGTCACGGCTCACTCCTTGTCTGCGTCATCATCGTCTTCCCATTGCTTTGGGAAAGCGACCACTTCTCTTCCTTTGCTGATTCAACCCAGTCGTCGCCATAGAGAGCGCAAGTCAAGAAGAGGTGCGCACGAAGTGCAATCAATCGCTGACGCACGTCAGTCTTTTGGGGAATTCCAATACTTCGACCAAGACCGCCCTCGTCATTTTCTAGGGATTTCCGCTTTCACATTTGCGTTGTGTGTTGTTGTGCGAGGGGCAATATCTCGAGGCAACAAGGCTTGCGCGAATTAGTGGAGCAGCAAGTCTTGCGGAGATATTGCAGCGCAGTGCTCAAAAGTGCACATGACAAACGGTCACATTGTGGTGACGTTCACAGTGTGAGCGAATTTGTGCGAAGTGGCAAATGCGGATGCTTTGTGCTCAGGCTCATTTTACGTGCAGTGTATATCTTGGATAATGACTAGCTAGATGTTATTTGATAAAATTGGTAAGTATATAGAGGTAAAAAGAACACACATTAACTTACTTGCTTAGTACATTAGCATCAGCAGAGCAACTCTGAGAGTGCTGGCATTACAAATATAATTTAATTTGAAAGGGTATTTGATGTTATTTTGTCAAAATATGAGCATAGTTAAGAGACCTTAAAGGGAACGCACCAGGCTCATTCGGCACACAAAATGAGTGAAGACGGGTTAGGTCACTTTTGGTCTTCATCTTCAACGTTTGTGCGGCTTTTCTGCTTGGGTGTCAGGTTTTTCAAGCATGACAACGAGATCTCCAGCCACACGGAGAATTGGAAACCATCACTCCGCTTTGCTGCCGACTATAGACAGCAAAAAGAATCGGAATGCGCTACTGACCGCGCTACATTTGCTGCTCGCTCGAGCCTCCTCCTCGCGTAAATGCCGTCGGTGGTGGATGTCCTTGCGCCCTCCTGACGAAGAGATGAAGAATATTGATGGCTGCATTCACGTTGCGATCCCAGACGCTGCGAGGACATGCGTTGTTGGTACAAACG
>JAASGT010001210.1:0-10111 GCA_023334315.1 Globisporangium alternatum | reverse complement strand
CGTCGCCAGCGTACTCGCCGACGTCGCCGGCTTACTCGCCAACCTCTCCAGCTTACTCGCCGACCTCGCCAGCGTACAGCCCGACATCGCCAGCGTACAGCCCCACGTCGCCAGCTTACAGCCCAACGAGCCCTGCGTACAGCCCAACGTCTCCAGGATACAGCCCAGCGTCCCCGGAGTACAACCCCACGGAGGGCTACAACCCAACGGCGAGCGGCTACAGCCCGACTGACGCGGACGAGAACTAAGTTAGCTCCATCATCAACAGTCCTCGAGAACGACGTCCTGGGCTGGCGAGGAGCGAGAGAAGAAGGAAAGAGAGAAGGGGCAGGGAGATACCTGTGGTGCCTGGAGAGAAGAAGCGAACGCTTTCAGCGCCACTCGATACGTGAATGAACGAATAGCTACTCGGTTGCCATACTTCCGATCCATCTAGTGAATGAAAGAAACTGCATATTGAGACGAACAACCAGACTTTGTTGATATGACAAAACTTGCTTTGCTCTACCAGGTCTCTCTCCCTATCTCTACTCGTTGAGCGCGATGAGGATCATGAGGCCGATGCCGAGGCACATGGCGGCCGCTTCCTTGAGCGACTGCCAGAGCGAGCAGTCCTCCAAAAGCTCCGGCATGACGCTTGCGCAC
Source organism: Globisporangium alternatum (assembly GCA_023334315.1). NCBI lineage: Eukaryota > Oomycota > Peronosporomycetes > Pythiales > Pythiaceae > Globisporangium > Globisporangium alternatum. The sequence continues at coordinate 9,466 of JAASGT010001210.1, read as the reverse complement.
GCGATGTAAATGAAGCCACCGGCCGTAAAGGGCGAGATCCACGCCGCGCCCGAGTCGCCCGCGCCCTCCATGAGCAGCCCGATGACCGTGCCGACCATGGCGCCGAGCGCTGTGAGCAGCTGTGTGAGCATAGCCTCGCGGCGCGTGAAGCCCGACTGAATGAGGATCGCAAAGTCGCCGATCTCGTGCGGCAGCTCGTGCAGTAGCATGGCGACCGTCGTGGACCAGCCGCTGCCGCGCAGGAACGTCGCGCCGATGGCCAGGCCGTCCGTGAAGTTGTGCGCAAAGTCGGCCGCGAGGTTCAGGTACCCGGCCGCCGCGATCGGCTGCTTGGCGTGGCCGTGGTTATGGTCGTCGTCATCCTTGCGGTGCTGCACGACGTCCGCGAGCTCCTTCTCGCCGTTCAGGGCCTTGCGCTTGCGAGCGGTCACCGTCGTGTCGTCGACCTTCTTACTGGTGCCGTGCGAGTGACCGTGGCCACCGCTGTGCGAATGCCCGTGACCGCTCGTCTGTGCGCGCACGAACTTCTCGAGCATGAGAAATGCCATCATGCCGGCGATCGTCCAGAGCCACACGCTTAGGTCTTGCAGGCTGTGCGAGTGGTGCTCGTCGTGGTCGTGGCCTTCGTGGCCCTCGTGGTCATGATGATCGTGGTGGTCGTGCCCGTTCGGGATTGAGTGCGGCAGCAGGTGCAGCAGCGCGTCTCCCAGTAGACCGCCGGCCGCGAAGCTCAAAAACACGCGCAGGAGCGGCTTTTGCGCCTCCTGACTGCCCACGCCCAGTGGCACGAAGAGCAGCACGAGCACGGGTGCGGCGCCCACGAGCGCGGTCGCGAAGAGTGCCTCGGACCAGATGCGCACGGAGAAGCGGTCCGTCGTGATGGTTTTCTTGCCGCCCGCGGGTGCAGCTGGTGCTGGCGTCCGGCGGTCGTGCGTGTGGCCGTGGTCGTGGTCGTGATCGTGATGGTCATGATCGTGGTCGTATCCCTTGTGGGCGGCGGTAGTAGCCGCAGCGCTCCCCTTCAGAGTACGGTGGGCGTCGTGGTCGTCGTGGCCGTCATGGTCGTGATCGTGGTCGTTTGCGCCGTCCGGGGTCGGTGCCTCTTTGTGGTGGTCGTGGCCATGGTGACCGTGCGCAGCTTCCGCTGGCGGCGGCGCGCGTCGCTCGGCGGTCTCCGTCGCCGCCTTCTTCACCGCAGCGTGATCGTGGTCGTGATCGTGACCTGCGTGCGCGTGCACCAGCAGCACGCCCACGACTGCACAGAGCAGTAGCAGCGTCGTGCGCACTGCAGCTCGCTTGGCCATTTCCTCTTCTTCTTCTTCCCACGAGCTCCAGCGCGTGCCTCTGGACTCGCTCTTGCCTCTTGACGTTTGACTCCCTCATGTTCAAGAGATTCATTTTTTACCCAAAACTAACACGCCCCAAAACAATTACTTTGGGTATTCTTGTCGAATTCTGGGTAGGTTCAAGAAATGGGCAATTGCGATGGCAAGCCTAATTTAATTTATTTTGGGCATGTGCCTTATTTTGTTTTGGGATCTTGTCATTTACCTTCCAAAGTCTATATATATGTGAGCTTGAATCGAAACATAGCTTCAATATGAAAATGAAGCCATTTGAAGCCTTGGAAGCCGAATAAGCATACTGGAGCCAAGTAAAGTGCACAAAAGCGGTGTCGGAACGAACTGGAAACTTGTCGCTTGTAGAAATCTATGAAAAGAAGGTGAACCTTCGACGCGCATGGTTCACTCCGAATCACTAGCTATTTTAGCCATGCTACTGCATAACGAAGCATGCTGACGTCCACTTCGGAAGCACAAGAGCAACACGCAGCACCCCCATGGCCAAGTCGAACGTGCGCGCGCAGAGCGACCAGCTCTTCAACCTGCAGGTGCAGGGCGACAAGTACGCGCGACTGCTCGTGGCGCAGAAGCACCGGCTGCGGCAGCTCGATGCGCACTGGAAGAAGGTGAGCGAGGAGCTCAAGGAGCTGCGTCTCAAGCGTGGCGAGGGCGACCAGCGCGGCGGCGGCGCCAATGCCGTGCGCGCGCGCATGGCCGACGAGCAGCGCGAGCTCATGAAGCTCGAGAACCGGCTTTCATCGTGCCGCACGCGCGAGAGCAAGATGGCGGCGCTCAACGCCGACCTGCGCGTGCGCGTAGACGAGCTGCGCGCGAACCGCGTGCTGAGCCAGAGCATCTTCGAGAAGAACCAGCGCAAACTGCGCGAGATCCAGCGGCAGATGCAGGAGAACTTCCGCGCGTCCACGCAGGTCATGGCCGAGCGCGACCGCATCCTCGCGCAGGCCTACTCGCTCACGCACACCAACTTGGAGGAGCAGGAGGGCTTCGACTCGGTCTTCCAGAGCCTCGCGGCCATCATCAAGCGCGAGCGCGAGAACGCCGAGTCGTACCGCAAGCAGGTACTCGAGCAAGACCCGACGGACCTCTCGGACGACTTTGTGCGCGGCAACCTTAAGTTCGAGGACGAGGTGCAGCTCAAGAACAATCTCAAGAAGCTCGACATGAACGTGCGTTGCGCCGTGTGTTGTGTGCATTCATTCAGGCTCGCTGCTGCTGCTTGTGCTAAGACTCATTATTTTCTATATGACCTCTCTCGCTGCATACTCCAGCTCATGGAGGACAAACAGTCGGTCGAGTCGATCAGCGATCGGCTGCAGGAGTTCGACCGGACGTTCACGGTGCTGCAGCAACAGATGGAGGTGAACGACTACCACGACCTCGTTGACGCGTATACGAAGAAGGAGGAGGAGAACTTTGCGCTCTTCCGCTACGTACAGAGCATCAGCAACGAGATTGAGCAGCTCGAGGATGAGAAGCACGCGATCGAGCGCGAGACGCAAAAGTGCGTGGCGCTGCTGCTGTTGTTGCTGAGCCAGCCAAACGAGACGTGAGACTCGTACCTTTAGCTCACCTCTTGATGCCTCTTGTTAGGCTCAGTACCGACATGAAGGACGGCAACGCCCACGCGCGCAAGCGCATGATCGACGACCTTGTGGAAATCCGTCAGAAGTGCGTAGTGCCTTTGCCAACAACGCTACACTGCTGTAGCAACAGCAGTCCATTGCCTTCATCTGACTCACATTGTGTGCCGTCGCTCATTGAACAATTATCAGAATCCTCAAAGAGAACTCCGAGTACGAGCGGCTCCGCGCCGCGGCATCGCGCGAGTTCCAGCCGATCGCCCGTGCGGTCGATCGCCTCTACAACGCACTGGGCTGCAACGACGTCATGCCGGTGCGATCGTCAGATAACAACACATTGCGTCGTTGCCGAGTGACTAATTGACTGACTACCCAAACTCTATCTGTGCTGTATCTGATGCGGAGTAGCCTGGCGTAGGTGGCGGCGCCGGGGGAGCGAGCAGTGACGCCTCCAAGCGCTCGCGGAAGCAGTCGGACGACCAGATCGCCATGATGGTAGCGTCACTCGAGCAGAGGAGTCGCAATGGACTGGATGGCTGGTTTATAAGGTTGTGTGTGTATTTGTATGCCACAGGCGCGAATCAACTCGATGAACGACCTGCTCGCCGCGCACGGCATCACCGAGGGCAACATCCTGCAGTTTCTTGCGGTATACCCGCTGCTGCTTGTGAACTCTGCTTGGCTCTACGGTAAGGGTGGCACTTGACTTAGCTGACTCTGTCTTTCGACTGTTCAATAGATCATCGAGCAGCGCAGCAGCGAGCTCATCGAGCAATTCTCGCGGCGCCTGCAGTACAAGAACCCGATGGAGTCGTCGCGCGCGAGCCTCGGCGCGAACCTGCGGCCGAGCGACCCGACCCGCTCGATCGCGGCCGCGCGCGCCGTGCTGCCCGACTCGTCGGGGAACATTGCCAGCAACAGCAATGGCACTTCAGGTGGCAACAACAGCAGCAATAGCAGTAGCAACAGTGTGCCTGTGCCACTGGTCCTGACGTCTAGCGCGAGCTTCAGCGCCAACCACCACCACCACCACGATAGCATCGCGGAGGAGGATCCGACGCCCAACGAGAGCGACGACGACGACGACGAGAGCGACCGACCGATGACCAAGGCCGAGCTGCAGAAGCGCGCGACCAAGTCCATCGCGGGCCTGCAGGTCGCGTCCGCCAAGCTCCAGCCGGCGCGCGCGAAGGCCGTCGCTATGAAGAAGAAGAAGCTGTGATCACGAGCTCTGCAACAGAGAGGCATTGACGAGAGGATGCGACTCTGGTGTAGCATCAGATTAATGACCAGCGCAATCAATGAATGCGTTCAGTTATGAGGATTGGTTAATGAAGAGGGTACGTGGGCTCTTGTATTGTGAAAGGGCACTCCATTTAAAGGTGCGAGGACAGGGGCTGTAGAGACTTTGAGCTGCTCAGAGGCGCAAAGTCCACCGCACGTCTCTTGCGGCGTGACTAGGAACCTTTATTGCCTTGTGATCAGCATGCATCATCGAGCGGCACCGCGTGGCGTCACTCTCACTCGAGTGTTGGTGTCGTCACGCCCAGAAGGGATGATATGTTGGGAGAAGAATGCGGATTAAACGAATCTCACGTCGACGTGGAGATTAATGGCGAATGCACGCGCGTCGTGCGTCTACAGCTTCTCTGATTCGCACAGCGGGCATCAATTGCTCCAGTTCGCCAGCGGGACAAGACAGCAAGCGCGCTTGCTACGTCCACAAGCGGTCTCCTCCGCGTTCGCATGCAGACAGAGAGCAAGGCAACGCTGGCGACAGAGAGGCATTCGCTACGACAACGAGGGGGTCAATATTTTCGTTGACAGACACTTTGGGAAGGCTCGTCTGCGTCCTGAAGCGGGAAGTTGGTCACGCAACTGACTCTCAAGCTGAATTGGCCAAAACACGACGCATACTGAAAGCAAGTCAAACGGATGTGCCGTCACGAACACACGCACAAATGTGTGGCTGCCAGCCTTTTCCACTTGAACTTTGTTGTGAGCTTCTTGTTGACGAGTCCTGCTTCCTGTAAACTTGGAATCGCTCCGGTCGTGTGCTGTTGTTGTTTCTCACGATCGAATTCTAATCCGGATCGCACACACGCGCGCTCTGGACACCAACCACCACCTGGTCTCTGAGCCTCCCTCCACCCACATGACCGCTCAAATGATTGATGTGCAACCGGATCACGTCTCTGGCCTCGCGTTCTCGATTAGTGACTCGACGCAATTTCCCTCTCAGCTCACTCGCTCGTCGAGCGGCAGTCAGTCGGTCGGCCAGCCCCTCAGTCTCCATTTCCAATCTCACGCTCCAGCCGACAAGCCGCCCGCCGCGTAGATATCTCGAAACAGCCAGCCAGCTATGAAGATCCCTGCCATCACCGTTGCCGCCGTCGCCGTTATTGCGAACCTCCCGACCGCCTTTGGCTGGTGGGACAACGGCCACATGCTCGTGGGCCAGGTCGCCACGCAGCTCATGGCCCCCGCAGACGTCGCCACGATCAAGACCGTGCTGACGACTTGGGAGAAGGACTTCCCGAACACCAACACGATCACGACCGCCGCGATCTGGCCGGACCTCATCAAGTGCAAGTCCAAAACCGCAACGTGCAACTCGGACTATACGCCGTCGTTCTCGATGATGGACACGTGGCACTACATCGACCTCCCGGCGAACGTCGACGGTACCAAGTGGAAGGGCCAGGAGCCCGGCCTCCAACTCTTCGCCGACAACCTCGACGGTTTGTCCATCGACTTCATGGAGAAGGCGGTGACCACGATGAGCTCGACGCAATCGGTCTGGGCCACCAACTTGGTGCTGCGCCAGTTCATCCACATCTTCGGCGACTCGCACCAGCCTCTGCACACGGTCGGCGGTATCAGCCCAGAACTCCCGAAGGGTGATGCCGGTGGCAACACGTACAAGTTTGCGTCTCCGTGCGCGTTCAGCAACCTGCACGCGCTCTGGGATGCCGCCGCTGGCGAGTTGAGTCAGAACAACTGGTCGAAGGACACGACGGCGATCATGCCGGCGCTCGAGGCCAACGCCACGGAGCTCATCGGCTGGCTCCCGGCCATCTCGGACCCGCTCAACTACGAGCAGTACAAGGACCTCGAGTTCAAGGACTTCTTGGCCGTCATGGTCGCGAAGAACGGCCTCCGCAACATGATCCTCGATACGTACAGCTTCGCGGGTAACGTCGTGTACAGCGGTCTGGACAAGACCTTCAACGCCGGCGGCTTCGTGCCGTGCCCGTCGAAGGCGTACATGGACTGGGCCGCGAACGTCGCCAAGTTCCGCATCGCGGTCGGCGGCAAGCGCCTTGCCGTCATCCTCACGCAGTTTGCCAAGCAGATCCGCGCGAAGGGTATCGACGCGCAGGCCACCAAGCAGCTCCAGTAACTCCGCAAGTCTCCAGTAACTCCGCAAGTCTCCAGTCTCGCTCCCGGATTCTCTTCTTGTAGCTCGGCAGGTCTGGGACGAAGCCGTACAGCAGAATTGAACGAGCCGATCAGGCTCTGGAATTCATTCAAAGCTTTGCCTCGTACTACCTCGCGTGTGTTGTGTATCCGTTGCTCTCTCGCCAGCAGGTTATGTTGCGCTGGTCTTTGTGGTCTTCTCTTGAACAAGCAGCGCGCGTCATGCGGAGTGAAGGCGCGTTCTCAAGTGGTGGAGCAAACAAAGGCTGAGCAGACAAAGACGCCAGCAGTCAACAAGATTTTGGCACGACCGAGGGTGCCAGGGATTCGCGGTAGCGTGTGCGCAGAAGTAAGCATACAGCGCACGCGGTTCCGTTGATGGAGATTCAAAACGATTTGCTTGGAGCTGCTCTTGGTCGAGATTCGTGGACAAAGCTAGACACAGTATTTGCGACTACCACAATTCAGTGCCTTGTGAAAAGAAAATGTCTTGGTAGCACACTGAGATGTATAAAGTGTGCTGTCTCAAATCCATCTTTCACACTGTGTTTAATATTGCGCCGCTGAAGCCCATCCTCCCTTGACATCGCTTTCTCAAATGTGACGCTATTATTTCGTTGAAGAGTGCACATATAGAAAGGACTGTGCACAAAAAAAGTTGAAGCGTGTCAAGCGTGTTTAAAAAAGTTGAAGCGTGCTCAAAAAGATTCACTATACTAAAACCAAGTTAAATGCGAAACCGCCAGCGAGTCAGTCCAGAAAACGTCAAGTGCGCATCTTGAGCAAGTCAAAGCTGCCTTCGGAGCTCTTCGAACTTCGCATTGCAGCTGATGCGCAGCGTGTCATTTGACCGGAAAAGCTGCAATTCCTTCTGTTTGGCTGGCTCACCGCTTGTTTTTTGGCGCTCTCTCTTTCTGTTTTCGTGCTGAACGCGGTGATGGATGAACTCGCTTCCTAGCGAGTGAGTGGGACGAGCTGTTTAGAACCGCGCGCATTCACGACGCTAGCGCATCTTGAATCTTTGACACGTCGTTGCAAAGGAGACTTCCTTCGTTTGTGCTTGCTGAATGCTTGCCTGACCACTCGATTGGGCCTCCCAGAGGCGAAATCCGCAGCGTGAACCATATGAGCACAGCCCTTCTGTCTTTCCCTTGGTCGCTTGTTCCCGCAGATTCATTGCGAGTCGAGCGTTTGCGATTGCAGCCCTCTCTCTTGCTTCTCCCATTTTCAATCTCGCGCCCCAGCCAGCAAGCCGACTACCCGCGTAGATACCCGCCGGTTGAGAGAAGATGAAGTTCTCCGCTGTCACCGTTGCTGCCGTCGCCACGCTGGCCAACCTCCCGTCCGCACTCGGCTGGTGGGACAACGGCCACATGATGGTCGGCGAAGTCGCCAAGCAGCTCATGGCCCCCGCCGACGTCGTCACGATCCAGAACGTGCTCGCCGCCTGGGACAAGGACTTCCCGAACACGAGCACGATCACGACCGCCGCGGTCTGGGCCGACCAGGTCAAGTGCAAGTCCGTGGCTCCGTACTGCGCCTCGCCGCTCACGCCATCGTTCTCGATGATGGATGAATGGCACTACATCGATCTGCCGCTCAACGTCGACGGCACTAAGTGGAAGAACGTGGACGCCAGTCTCGCGCTCTTTGCTGACAGCCTCGGCGGCCTCGCCATCAATTTCCTCGAGACGGCCTTCACGACGTTGACCAGCACCAAGTCGAACTGGGCGGCCAACCTGGTGCTGCGCCAGTTCATCCACATCTTTGGCGACGCCCACCAGCCTCTGCACGCGGTTGGCGGCGTGAGCGCTGGTCTCCCGAAGGGTGACGGCGGCGGCAACTCGTACAAGTTCGCGTCGCCGTGCGGCTACAGCAACCTGCACGCGCTCTGGGACGCCGCGGGCGGCGAGTACAGCGAGAACAACTGGGCCGTGGACACGAGCGCGGTTCTCCCGAAGGTGGCTGCCAACGCCACGGAGCTCGTCAGCTGGCTGCCAGCGATCACGGACTCGCTCAACTTCGACCAGTACAAGAGCCTGGACTTCAAGGCGTTCACGACCGCCATGGTCGCCAACAACGGCCTCCGTAACGTCTTCTTGGACTCGTACAGCTTCGCCGACAACGTCGTGTACAAGGGCCTGGACCTGACGATCAACGCCGCTGGCTACACGCCGTGCCCGTCGAAGGCGTACGTCGAGTGGGCCGCGGACGTCTCCAAGTTCCGCATCGCGGTCGGCGGCAAGCGTCTCTCTGTGGTCCTCACGCAGTTCGCCCAGCAGCTCCGCAGCCGCGGCATCGCTGTGTAAGCCACGTTATGATCCGCTTGCGACCGACGCAGAGCTTGAGTTCTTGTCCCCGAGCCGTCTCGAGTGCATCTTAACTGCACGTAATAGACCCTCACGGTTTTGATTTCACGCGCGCGTTCCGCTCTCAGGCATCTTTTGCGGTCTTTCTTGTGTGTGCGTCTGTGGTGGCTTGTGTTTGTGCAGACAGAGTGCGAGTGGCGGTGGTGAGCTCAGTGTCAACGGAGGGAGGATCAAAAAGTGCGGAGAGAGCTCTGAATCTTGTCGAGTTGGCTTTGAGACCACCAGCCACTCTCTCCAGCTGCTGGAAGCCAGTCAACCCGTCAACGAATGCGCGAGAAGGGGGACAACGAGATCTCAGAGCTTTTGAGCTTTTGATGAGCGAACGAGTGGTGATGCACATGCGTTCAGGAAAGTTGGTGCCGACGGAAAGGGACTTCAACTCGGTCGTGCAGTTGAAGAATCCTTCGATTTTTTCTGCTTCGCTGATCTTGGAGGCAAAAGCGCTTCAGACGAAGGTCATCTCACTCTACTCGTTCACGTCCAAACTGACAACTGGCGCATTGCCAAGGACGCCGCCGCCAGCGTGCTCGCATTCCATTCAATATTGTGAAGCGCAGTTCTGAATGTTTAAAGCGGCGTCAAAATTAATCATTTTCGACTGCGCATCATGATCATTCTCTCGTTCCATTCCATGCATTACCAGTGGTTATCTATTTATGCAGGTTTCTTTTTAGCACTTTTTCAGCTTCAAGTGGTTGACTGGAACAACTTGTATCACCGGATAATTGAAATT